>JADGJH010001038.1:0-12337 GCA_027596945.1 Physocladia obscura
CGCGTTCCAATACACCCGCCAAACCCCTTCCCTTTCTTAACCCCAAAAAAAAAATTTTTTCCCCCCTGTTAAATTTTTCCAAAAAAAAAAAAAAAAAAAAAGATCACTGAAAAGTATGGTTTGATCTGCCGCGACGATTCTGTCGAAGGATTGCGATTTTACGAAAACATATTTTGAATAAACTTATCTTTATTCCTTGATGACTTAGGCATCCAATAGCAAAAAACAAACATAAAACAACAATCACAGTTCAAGAGAGAAAAGCGAAATTTTCAGGTGGAATTCTTGCAGCTCCGGGGCTGCTTCGGAAAGCTGTCATTCGTTGCACAAAGTATTGCTTCGGATCCACTGCCCGAACTCCAGCAGCAGTTCCACCACTCTTTTTGGCTGGAGCAGAAAGTCGCGCAAACGACGCTTGGTAACCAGCCTCCTCAACATCTGCAATGTAAAACTCATCTTCGGCATTCAAATCGGCATTTTCAGCAGCAGGAATCTTAATGAGCTGAATTTGAGTCTCAATGATCAATGGCCTAAAAGAAGAATTTGGATTTTCGTAAACGACACAAACAAGAATAAAATATGGAAACTCACCAAAGAGAAAGATATTGATCAGAAATAATAATTGAGCTCCCAGTTAACAAGTTTGTCATTCCAATAATAAAAAGTTTCCTTTCTTCGGGTTGCACCATTTCGGCAAGTCCAGGAAGAATAATCGACGTGAACAAATCCTTAAACAGTCTAAATAACGTTTACATTAGTTACTTCATACGATTTGAAGAGAAATGGAAACTCACAAAGGTTGAATAGACTCGAATATGCCAATGACGGAATCAGGATTGATTCCTTCTTTTTGCATAATAAACAAGTTACAAAGAAATTTCAAGAAACAATTGATGAATTTGTCAGTTCTACTTGATTTAATTCTCTGCAAAAGCAACAAAAAGATGTTTTTGTTGAAATTGGCGAGGTCGGAGCTAGTATATTAAGAAAAAAAATTATTTTTTAAAAAAATTTTCGAAAACATAGCCTCCAAACTACCTTGACACATTTTCATAGACGGACAGAATAAGATCCATTCCAAAATTATCATTCATTCGTGAAGAAATAAGTTTGTGATATATTCCGAGAATTGGTGTCAACTGATTTCCTTGTACGATTTGCGATGCTCCCTTTTCGAGGAATGATTCCAACAAGCCAACCAACGCCGGAATATTTCCTTGAAGGAATTAATCACCAATTAAAATTTGTTTTTAAGCTGAGGAAATTTTTTACCATGCGATTCCCACAGAGCTGGAGTCAGCAAAGGCTGCAACATTACAGAGTATGCAGGAGGAATTCCAGCCTCTTTGTGAATTGACAACATTTGCGACATGAGCTGAAATACGTATGGCATAAACTCGGCAACATCTTGCTGCAAAATACTTTGAAATGGTGGAAACAAGAAGGTTTCAAATTCTGACACAACTTGGGAATTGTTTTGGCAGACATTTCTAGTAAAAGTAGGATTCAGTGCAAAAAACTATTAGTTTCTGTGGACTTGGATTTCAAAACACGAACCTTATTAAAATTCCCACAGTCTCAAACGCATAGTGGTTAAACTTTGGATTACTTGGATTTTTGGCGATTGCATCGATAATCTTAGTCAGTCTAGTCAAAAGTTGGCTCACATATGATGTAGCATCATCACGCGCAATTAATACAACTCGCATCAATGCTAAATAATCAAGAATTAAAATCAAAAAGAAAAGAACATATATCAAACAAACCTTTCATCAAATAGTCATTTTCCGCAAGCTTTTCCGATGAACTTCCATTAGTTTCAATAATATCGAAAATTCGCAGCAGAATGGCTTGTGTGTATTGCTGAATATCGACGTTGGTGAACATGGTTTTCGAACCAGCCTTCATTGCCAAAATTCGTTCGATGCAAACAGATGCGTACGTGAATACGGCATAATTAGTGGATGATAAATGTTGGACAATGAATGGGAAAACTTGGAGCAGTTGCTCTTTCGAAAGCTGAAAGGAAAAAAAACTTCTAAATTAAATTGAGAGCAAAATTTTGAATTTTCACCTGGTTTCTAAAAGTCAAAACATATTTTAACGCATCAACTTTGATAATAGACTCCGTTGGCCCATTTACTGGTGACTGAAGATCTGGTAGAACGTTTGACGCAAATACGGAGATAGTGTCAATATATTCATTCACGGAGGTAACACCACTCTGCAACGATGAAGCTTTTGCCGAAACCGCAATAATTAAATATAAAGCTGAATCTTTGGCTTTCCAGTTCATTTTGATATCCCGGGAATATTCCTGGATACATAATAATTTTAAAAAAGTATTACCAAAGAAGTTCGAAAAAATACCCCAAGTAAAAGACCTAAATATTCAGATAAAATGGATGTTATTTCTTGCGCGAAGTGCGCGAGTAGCCCTCTAATCAAATCGGTTGCGGCACCGCGGCGTGTTCCCATTTCTAGAAAGTATGTTAATAGACAGAATACAATTGGAAGAATAATAAAACCTGATCCTTCAAGATCTCGGCGAATATATTCCATGGGTTCATCTTGAAACAATTCAACATCCGCTTCTGCTCATTCGAAATGTTAAATCAACAAGTGGCCCTGACAGAAAAATCAAACCTCTCAGCGTCATATTTGGAATAATGATACTTTGACAAATGTTTTTTAAAACCTCTGGACTGAACATATGCTTGTGTCTGACAGGACGAACAACAGCAACGAGAAATCCGATCGCTTTGCTCACAAGCTTTTAAAAAAAAAAAAATTTGTGAAAAACAAAAACACATCCTCAAAAAATATACTTCGTCATATTTCGGTTGCAAACCAGTCGTTACTAGCACGCCCCAAACAGTTTCGACAAATTGCGGAAGTGTTTTAAAATCTTCTTCGTATTTGCTTCCATACAAATCGATAATTTCGCAAATAGATGATTTAACTTTTTCAATTGGCCCGACTTCCTCATTATCCTTTGAAAAGTTTTTTAAGAGAAAATAATAAAAATAGAGAAAAAAAGGGAAAATACCCGTGTTTCAAGCGCAGGGTTGTTGTACAAAAGATATTTTTTCAGTAACGCCATTAGTGCCTCGTGATTGTCTTCGAAAAACTCTGGATATTCTTGACAGTTCAAACTATAGAAGATTTTCGTGAGAAGCAGGATACTGTTGAAAAGAACAGCCAATGCTTTTGGATTTCCAGAATTGCTGTCGACAAGTGCATCGGTCGCCTATATCATATCAGCAACACCACAACAACAACAAAACAGTACCTTAAAAAATTCAAAAAATGGGAGGGCAAACTGATCAAGGACCATTTTAATTTCCGCAAAGAGTTTGTTGGATTCGACTTGATGCCTCCATCTAAATATACATTTAGTGAAGAGGAAATGGGGCAACAAAAAAAAAACAGAAAAAACCAAAAAAAACCGGACCTTTTGAAAATCGAATGGGCAGTTTGCAATACACCAACATTGATGTCGTAGTTTGAAGCATCAAGTTTGCTGACAAGCAGCTTTTAAAAAAAATATTGCGTATCTTGATCAGAGTTGAAAGACGGGATTTAAAAAAATAACAACGGAACTAACAGGAACAAGGTTCGGCCACTGATCCGGAAAATCCGTGTCGGCAATCATTGTTACAGCCTCGCTAAGTTGTAACTGGATGGCATTCGGGGATGAAATCATCAGGTCGACAATTGCTGTTTTGATTGCAACGCGATCGTCGGCAGCGATGCGATCGGGCGTGTCAGGCTTTTTTTTTTTTGTTTTGTTTCGTTTTTCGCGTTAAAATCATGAGTCCGAACACAATCTCTCAAAAATAATAAACAAAAGAAGCTTATTCTGCGTCTATCCAACCCCACGACTCCCCCCTCCGAATCTCGCTAATCAAAACGCTACGCATTCGCATGAAGGTTTCATTAACGCCAACAATTTGAAACAAACCTGCACCGCCCACAGACGCTTGATGAGATTTTTGAAATAGACGGCACTAGTTACGCGCACACCAAGGTCCGAATGGGCCGCAACGACGCGCAACAATGCCAGTGGGAAACCTGGCGTTTGTTCGGCGGAGGATAGTGCGGCTTCGGCTGTGGATAAGATTGGATTAGTTCACTTTGCCTTATTGTTCGAATTTTCCATCGAGTTCGATTTCGTTCTGTTCAAGTGCCCGTTGCACGCATGCATTGAATTTTGTCCAGCTTACCGCTCGCTCGTGTCTCTTGGTGCGCGCTCAGCGTGTTTTGGATGTGCTGTGCGATTGCTTGTTCCATTGTTTTGTTTTTGACACAAAAAAATAGTTATTTCTTTTTTTTTTCAGTAAACCCAATAATACCAAAAGTAAATATAAATCCTTAAACCTTCCCCGATTTTTCGCTACGAAATAAAAAATTTGCTTTCAAAGTAATCCACAAGTAAGAGAATCGCGACCAGTTCAGAACAACCAAAAATAAGCCAAACGAAACAATGCGGTACCCAATCGACACGGCAACCATAACCAAGGCATTTCTCGTAGTTTTTCCAAATTGATACCCATAACTTTCCGACACATATTCAAGATTAACAGTTGCCCCATAGGGCTCAGCCCAGAGAGCATATTGAGCTTCAGCCATCCACCGATTCACACCAATATCCATCACAAACACATATCCGTCACTTGTAGCATCCGCCAATGACGGTCCAAACCCACATAGTACTTGCCAAATCAAGCCAATTGTCACAGCAAGTAACGGTGCATTTTCCCTTCGCACCATCATGGACACAATCTGCGCCATCCCGTACATACCAAAGAAATTAAGCAAAATCAGCAGAAACTGTAGCCCAACATCAATCGGCGGTGTCGACAAGAAATAATAAAACCCGGCAAAATGCCCTGCCGAAAGCGTGATGCGATACAGAATGCTAATGTTTTTGCCGACAAAGTACGCTGTCATGTCGTGGCCAGCCTCGAATTCGCGTATGTACACAGCCTTTTCTTCGCCAAAAACTTTAACGCCAGACGGGGCGGCTGCGAGTGCGATTGCGATCCCAATAAGCATGCCATATAACGCGTTGAACCAGTATGTTGGCGCGGCTGATAGGCTAGTGTATGGATAGATGTAATGACCTGAGAATGTGTTACCACCCGATGCGATTCCCATGATTCCACCAGCAAGGAGTCCGACAAATACTTCCAAGATGAATGCACCGACGAGGCGGTATTGTTGGAGAATGTACCGGTTGTGTGCGATTCCAAGTTGACGGATGAACGAAGCTCCCCGAAGTTTTGCGATTTGTTCCATTGACGCTAGTGAATATTTGTCTGATTGGTTCTGTTGCTGCTGATCTTGCTGAGAATTTGATGCCGAATTTTGTAATGACTTCCATGAATCTACTATCCTATCTACAGAAATTAAAGTCTTGTTTGCTGCCGCTTGTCCGCGCCCAGAGAGTATATCCATCAACGTATCTGCATCGTTGGACACAGGCTCGAAATGAAATCCTAATGCTTGATAATATGGTTTTGCTTCAGGAACAGGTCCAAAATAAGCAGTTCGACCACCAGGAGCAATCATGAGCACATCATCAAACGATTCGAATATTTCTGCGCGCGGTTGATGAATAACAGCAACAATCGTAAGACCAAGACGAGAAATCGACCGAAGAATTCTGACTGAATCCAATGCTGAAGTGCTACAAAAAAAAAAATTAAAAAAATTAAAAAAGAAAAACTCAGATTGGAACACTGGAAAAAAAAACTCAAGTCAATCCAAAAACAGGATGAAGTTACCTGTCTAAACCTGACGTAGGTTCGTCAAGGAAAACGGACAATGGAGCTGCAGCTAATTCTATTCCAATATTGACTCTTTTGCGTTGACCACCAGAAATTCCTCGAATAAGAGTATTTCCAATACGTTTATGAGCAACATGGCTCAGGCTAATATTACATATTTTTTAAGCAAAAAGATTGGAAAAAATCCATATAAAAAAAAAAATTGCATGTTTACTTTAACGCGTTTAGAATGGCATCTACATGATCGTCAACTTCCTTGTTTGTCCAGGTATTAGGTAGTCGAGCACGCGCTGAATAACGAATGTTTTCCCGGACTGTCAGCTCTTCGATCATAACATCATCTTGAGGCACGTAACCAATAATTTTGCGGTATTTGTTCATTTCAGTAACGGCATTGTTGATTTTGAGTGTCCCTGATGTTCTGGCAACTTTACCCATCAATACACTCATGAAAGTGGTTTTTCCGGCACCTTTTTTGTTGTGTTTTGTGTTGTATAGAGTTACATTTTTTGTTAGATATGTTCAACACGATTTGACAAAACAAACCAGATGGTCCCATAATGGCAGTCATTCTTCCGGCCTTAATGGCCCCTGAAACACCCTGTAAAATATTCTTGCCATCAGGCAACCTTAAACTGAGAGAATCAAACTCGTAATTCATATGCAAGTCATCGCGCCCATCGAGACCCTTGTTGAATCCAGCAGTCAACGCCTTTATGCTTGCATCAATGTGGAGGAATTTGTCGTCACTGGTAAAATTTCTACTGTCGCTATCGGCGCTCGCACTGCCGTCAGTAACAGCGGGTGACGGAGTGTTTGCGTTTAGTTGCTGCTTGACGGATGAGGGTGGAGGTGGTGCGAGAGATGCGCTGCGGGAGTCGCGCAGACGGAGAATGATGAAAATAACGGCAAGACAAATATCAATAATGAGAAGAATGACAATAAGCCCATAATGCTGTTGAAATTTTGCGCTGGCATTGCAAATGGACATGAAACTGCACTTTATTGGTGCAGTTTGACCGCTGAGACAATAGCTTCCTGGCGGACTAAGAAAATAATGGTTTACTTGACTGTTTTATTTTCGCATAATGTAGCATTTACCATGCAAGTGCAGTTTTATAATCAGGGCAGTACCAGCCTGGCGGACATGCCATTGGTTCAAAAAGGCCTTGGGGGTAGTTGCAAGCCTGGCCATAGGATCGATCGAAAAAACAAACTGCGTCTGGTGGGCAAGAGACTGGAAACGTTGCATTGTTGTTGATGTCGAGATATGGACAGAAAAAGCCCGGCCTGATTTTGTTGAACATTTTACGCCAAGGTTTTTAGGGGTTTTAAATATTTTAATCAGTTTTGATGACAAAGTGGGAAGAACTGTAGGACAAGAAAGAGGTGAGTCCAGGAGTAAACCAAGAACTGGACATTACGGATGCAACAGATAAACAAACCTGCACGCATTCTCAACAGTGACTGGTAGTGAATTGTTTACGGTAAAGTCGAGGGCAAGACCGACTTGTTGCAACGGCGCCGAGAAACAACCGTACCCAGGACCCAGCAATGAAGGCAGCGACACGGATAGAGGAGGCAGCACCCATTGCGATCCCGGGACTGGAGGATTTGCTGTGAATGGATTGGAGAGATCGGAACCAAAACTGGCAATGGACATTGAACTGAAGACTTTATCAGCTAAATTGTTTTTTTTTTTTTTGTTTTTTTTCACTTTCCGATATTTGAATAGGGTTTGTGGCGTGAGTCGGACTCGTTAGTCAGGTCTTTCAAGAGGTTGATAAATAAGATATATTTCTCGTCAGAGGAACAGGAATGGTTCCAACTGTGCAGCTTGCACATGAAATACACGGGGCACTAACGTCAAAGTCGCCGGTGGTGGTGATGCACGGATTGTTTGGGTCGAAACAGAACTGGCGCGCGTTGGGGAAGCAGCTGGCGCATCGCACGGCTCGCCAGGTGGTGGCCGTCGACCTGCGCAACCACGGCGACTCGCTGCACGCCGAACCCCACAACTACCGCGCAATGGCCGCCGACGTCCGCGCCCTGTGCGATACCCTGTACCCGGTCGTCTCGCCTGTCATTCTGGGCCACTCTATGTAAACACCTACGTTTCTTTGCTTCTTTTAAGCCCCTTACAGATTCTTTTCACCTCTTTACTGCCATCCAGCCCCATTCCACCTCATTGACAACCCCCTCTTTAACTCCCCTTCGACACTATTAACTTGTAGGGGCGGCAAGACCGCCATGCTCCTTGCGCTCGAGTCGCCCAGTCGCTTCTCCGCCCTCGTTTCCGTCGACATAGCCCCGCGCAACCTCAACCTCACCTCCCTCTTTGGCTCCTACATTGACTCCATGCGGAGTGTCATAGACGCCAAAGTCTCGTCACACAAAGAAGCTGACGCAATCCTCGCAAAATCAATCCCCGAACTGTCAATCAGACAGTTCCTCCTGACTAACCTCAAATTCTCTCCTTCTGCTTCTGCTTCTTCTCCGTCTCTCGCCTTTCGCGTCAATCTCAATGTTCTTTACGATGCTCTCAAGTCAAACCCCAACGGCAACATTGGCATTGCTGGTTTCCCCGAAACAGAAGGCAGCTACAATGGTCCGGCCCTCTTTATCCGCGGGCTCAAGTCTGGCTATGTGCCAGACTCGAGCATTCCGCGTATCAAGCAACTGTTTCCTGCAGCCCAAATTGTTGGCATTGAAGGCGCCGGCCATTGGGTTCACAGCGAAAAACCAGTCGAGTTTGTCAAGGCTTTAGAAGATTTCCTGAAAGATGTAGATTAATCATTAAATAAAACTTTTTTGGTTATTGGAGAGATTTTGCAAAATGGAATTCCTTGTGAGAATTCACTGTGAGCCCACATGAAGTTCTTAGAATTCCTCTTAATGAAACAAAACCGGAAATCCTTATAAAGGACTTCTTCATTTAAGCATTAGGTATTTGTTTTGTCAAACTTTGTTTTAAGGAATTTCATATGGTCCCACAGTGAATTCTCACAAAGAATTCTGTTTTGCAAAATCTCTCTATTATTGAAGGAAAGTTAAGTTCGGACATTTTGAATTTTTTTGATAAAATGACAATGGATTCAGAAGACATTTGGACAGAGACGGCAGGGGCAGAGACAACAAACTTTTATGAGCTGCTCGGAGTTGAGCGAAACGCGAGTGGGGCAGTGATAAAGAAAGCGTACTACAAGGTAAAGAAATTGAATGCCACTAGCAGTTAGTTGTTGGTTTAACAGGTGCGAGCAGAAGTGTCTCGTGCTCCACCCCGACAAAGTGCTCCGCGGGGCGACGGACGAAGCTGAGCGTGCAGCGGCAACGGCGGCATTCCAGCGGCTGACGCACGCGCACACGGTGCTTGCCGATCCCGCGCGGCGGCGCCACTACGACGCGACGGGCCGCGACCCGGGCCTCGACGGCATGGACGCCCTCAGCGCGCATGAGCCGCCGCCCGGGGGCTGGGCCGCCTTCTTCACGACGTTGTGGGGCGGCCTCGTGTCGAGCAACGCCATCGACGCCTTTGCCCTGCAGTACCGCGGCTCCGACCAGGAGGCCCGCGACGTCGTCGACGCCTACATGAAGGCCGCCACCGCCGCGTCAGTGGCGGCAAGCAGCGCGGCGATCGCTAATCCATCCAAACGCAAACGCGTGCCCAGCAACAGCAACAACAACATCAGCAGCACAAACATTAACTCGCCAATGGACCGCGTGCTGGCTGCCGTTCCCCTCGCAGTCTGGTCCGACGAAGACCGCTTCAGAGCAATTGTCCAGGCCGCCATCGACAAGGGCGACGTGTCCATGCGCTTAGACCCCTTTTTCCAAACCGATCCCAAAGCTACTGCCCGTCGCAAACGCTGCGCCGAACGTGAAGAGGCCCAACTCGCCGCCTTGTCGTCCTCCAACCCCCAACCCTCCAGCTCTAAAGCAATCTCTTCTTCGTCAACCGTCTCCAAACGCGCTACTCGCAGCAGCAGCAGCAGCAGCAACAGCAACATTCCCACTAATGACGATGATACTGCAACGGCAGCCCTCGAAGCCCAACTGAAAGAACGAAACAAGAACAGAATGGCTTCTCTGATTGACAAGCTCGAATCAAAAGCATCAGCATCAAAGATCACTAGCAAAAGCACCAGCAAAAATACCACTAATAATAAAGATAGCAATAAAGACAAAAGCACCAGAGGAATAGCAACCAACTCGAAAAAATCGTCAACGGCGCAGACCAAAAAAAACAATCACGTTGAGGAACCTTCGGAACAAGAGTTTCTCGCGTTACAAGAAAAATTGTTCAAAAAGTCAAAGAATGCCAGTGAAAGCAACAATACAACTGCATCTTCGGCAAGCAAGGCACGCAATAAAGTGCCACAGGAGGTGGTGGAGGACAAAAAGGAGGTCAATGATGACAATGACGATGGTTGGTCTGATGAAGAGGTTGATGGCGATGCTGAAGATTTGTCCAAAGATTTTACAAGCAATCAAATTGATGAAGATGATGGTGAGAGTATTGATGACGATGATGATGAAGATGAAATCGATGAAATTGATGAAATCGATGAAGTGGTGCAAGATGCAAGCTTGAAACGGCACAAATGAAAAACATCCGCAATTGGAGTGGAGATAAAAGTTGGAAATTTTGTTATTGTATCGTTTTTTTTCTCTTGAGTTTGTCTTTTTTTATCTTTCTTTTTTTTTGTCAAATGTCAATAAACAACATTAAACCCTATGACAGTACATTTTCATTCAATTAATTGTTAATCAAAATTATGAAGAATTGAATTTAGATAAGTTGAATGTAAAAATGAATTTACATGAATAGAAGAAAGGTAATGAAATTACAAAGCCAATGTCCCCTAAGCCCTCATCTCACAACTCTTTGAGTAGATGAGCAAAACCGCAAATTGCATGAACTGGCTTTTGGATTGGAGTCACTTATGTTGCAAATCCAAAAAAACCCAGATTGGCATTACACTATTGGGAACAAGTTGAGCATGCATTGAAGAAATACTTGGAATAAACTGCAAACAGGTCAATTACTTTTTCCATAAAATCCAATCTAGTGATGAATATCACATTTTTATATGTCAAATTCTTGGAGCAGTACAAACAGGTGGAATTTGAGTTTGAAGAGTTGAATCCAGAGTAACTTTTTTCTGGATTTCCAAACTTGTGCCTAAGATAATATGGTACCAAAGATCAGAACTGTGATGAAGTTATTGGGTTGATAACCAATGATCTCCCTTTCATAACTACTACAAAGTATTCTTCTTCACGGCCTGCTGTGGTCTTGACCAGGATGAGCATTAATATTCCAATAGATTGTCTGTGCAACCCATTCCAGAAATACTTTCAGCAAATACCTTCAGCAAATATTTGGCTTGATTTCCTTACATTGTGCTGATCTCTTCAAAAATTCATTTGTGTTTCACTCAATTAGTCTCAGATTTGTTGGTAATGGTGCAGAAGTTTCATTTAGATTTATTCAAAAGCAAACTTCAATATTGGTAATAAACAAGGTGAAATTAAAAATAAAGTTTGGTGTATCAAAATTGGTGATTTTGGGCTAAGCCCAACACTGGTTCAGCACTTGGTTACACCAAAATCTACAACGTCCCAAAAGCCACTCCTTTCAGGATCAATCCCAGGCCTGTGAGCAATTCTATCATCAGACATACATCAGGATATTCACAGAATTCTAATGATAAATAATAGTTGGACAAAATAGATCATCTTGAAAATATGTTGTGCTTTGATTGGATAAAACACATCATCTTGATTATTTATTACTTTATATAAAACTGTACATTTTGTAGAGAGGAAATGTCTGTCAGACAGATTTTAAATCACGATAAGAAATTTTTCATTAATTTAAAGCATTTGAGGAATGTAATTTAAATAAATTTGTCAAATTTTTCAGGAATTGTAAATAAATAGACTGTGTATTTGAAATTAATTTGAAATAGTTTCTTTTGAATGTTGTTAATGAATTTTCAAATTTTGTATGCATTATTGCAATGGTATTTCCATCAGAAGGGGGTAACATTTCTTTCATTTACAACATTGTGATGCACTTATTTTTGAACCTTAAAATGTCTAAAGATAGCATTGTCATGAGTAACAAAGCTGGTATGGTAACAATTTGATCTTCCGTCTTTTTATTTTTTGCCATTTTAACTGCCTTGAATTTTTTTTTTTTCCTTCAAATAAAATGAGTAATAATTATATCAAATTTAATTTTCTTTTGAATTATGACTGGTGGAGCTTTTTTATTTTTTAAAATCTTTTGAGCTCCAAAAAACAATAAAAAAATGTGAAGCATCAGAACAAAATTATGTTCATATATAGTGAATTTTGACTGTGTGAATGCAATTTGATTGAGTTAGAACAGACACAACATTTTTCTTCCCAGCTATTCATCCAAAAATTTCCAGCTTATTTATCAAGAATCCTTTGTTCATTTCTTTTCAGATATGGTAAAGTTAAATAATATATAGAATGATCTTATATAATTTTATTAAAAGTGTTGTCTACACAAT
>JADGJH010001041.1:0-12310 GCA_027596945.1 Physocladia obscura
GCTATTCTTAGGGTGGGGGCGTGAGCTCACACCCCCACAACAAACTGAATGTCCTGATACCTTGCTACACCATTTCTGATTATATTCTTGGTCAAAAAGTCGAGATGTATCCACTTTGTATATGGTAAACTCTCTATTACCACGGCACGTATCCCACGTAAGGCTTTACTACCGCTTCTAATCCACACGAATGAAGGATTGATGTACTCAAAGATGTTTACGAGAGAGTCGTAGTCCATCAGACACGACGCTGCTAGTAATCCTGTAGCAAAGACGGCTTCAATAAATAGGTCTGTATTAGCGAAGGTTACGGCTCTGGTAACTATATTAGATCTTTGGCCGAATACTGTAAATATCGCTATCTTCATAGTTATTGGACACTTCTCATTTTGACATCTTATTAATAAACAGTCCATTATAAATGTGTATCTCTCTTCATCGCTATAGCTCTGTGGTGGAGGGTCATTCGGATCTAACTTATCGATCTTTATGGTAATAGCAATAGTCCTACGTAGAAACCATCTTTCGAGAGTTGATTTATGATCTCTCCACATATGATTGCTAGTCATAAAAGCTGTACATATGCTTCGCACGTTACCAATCTTTGACGGGACAAAGTCACCACCCGTAATTATCTTCCAGAAAGTTTCGTTGAAGTATTTCTCCTGATATAGTCTGACATCTCCACACGTTACAAATCTGTTCTCTGATACCCTAGCTAGATCTTCTTCAGATAGTGTTCGGCCTAAATCGGCAACATACACATTTGATAAGGGTGCTATGCAGCCTGTTAGAGCTGCTACTAGCATAAGAGTAGTAATAGTCTTTCCTTCTCCTCCTACCCCGTACATCCACAGTATTCTTGGTTCCCTTATTGGGTCCATCAAGCTATTCCCCACAGTCCACATAAGAACCCTCAGCTCATCCGTGTCAAAAACAAACATCATAGATGTTTGGTAGGGAATGTATCAGGCTCCGGCCACTTCTCTGGAGAAACATCTCTGATGTTTGGGGATTAATACAAAACCCTGCTATAGGTGGCTGCGTATGCGTGTCCGCTTTGGGTGTCAGATCCGAGCATCTTCCAAATGTGATTTCGTTTGTTTTCTTGTTATATGAGATGGTCCTGCGCCAACGACCTATACAGATGCTTCGAGGTATGTTCCGGACTTCTGTGCATATATCCTCTATGAACGGGGCGAAGCTCTCAAAGAGCTTCCGATACGTTCTTCATCTCCAACAAGCCGCATATAAACTTCGATGCTTCTAATGTGGTTGATAGTCTCCAACATGCTGACTCAGGAAGATAAATGTATATTGATCCTAGGTAGCTTACTGCAAGACCCCTATTTATTACCAAATCTCGTATTATCTTATGCTCTGAATGCGACTCGGAGAGAAAGTCATCCGATGCAAAGAAGTTGTCAACCTTACAGTACCTGAACTTTGAGTGGCGTTGCAGGTGTGTTGGCCGTCTGATTGAACTCATTTCGTCAGCTAGTCCCCTTTCTAAAAGTTTATAGGGCTGACTATGGAAAGGTATACACAGCTACTCAGTAAAGATTGGGTTCCAATAATTGTAAGCTTAGAAACTTCACCAATCTACTTGAAAACATCAGAGATGTTTGAGAAGGATGCTACTTCTAAGCTACTCAGAATAAAGTTGGGGAAAGGTCTGTCTCGTATGGTGTATAGAATGGTATTTACGCTTCCTGAAGTTACTAACAACGTTGCTATGATAAAGACTACAGCTAAAGAGCCTGGAAGCAAACTGGCTATATTTACACTTTTCAGCAACGATCAGAGTCTCTTAAGAGCCGCTTCACTATGTGGTCTAGGATCTTTTTTGGAGCCTGGTTATGGACTAGGTAACGAGATACATAACGTACCTCCTCTTAGATGTGCTGGACTTGATATTGAACAGACTACTTTTCTGAGAAACGGATCGTTTCCTTTACCTACAGATCCGTTAATCTCAGTAGCAATATGTACAGGGGACAATAGAAGATTCTGTGCTTATACGTGTGGAATTGTAAACTTACAGAGATTTTCTCTAGAGAAAGGATATCACCTAACAAAGGTCAAAGACTCGGAAGCTTTAGTAGATTGGGTATTCACCTGGCTAGATATTGAGAGTCCCGACTTTCTTTTTGTATATTTCGGCTACAAGTATGACAGACCACGTTTGTGTGCTCACGCTAATAGTCGTCATAAGGATAAGTTTGTCAATAGGAATCTCGGAATGCTTGGTAACGGCATGGATCTAGATCTTCCTGGAACCGTAGTTATTGATCCACACTGGTATACTGATAAAGTTCACCGATCTGATTTTCCTAGCCTTGCTCTAGATGATGTATCGATAAAGCTAGGTTTCCAGGGTAAGGAAGCGGCTCCTTCAATGTCTATAGATCTACACAACACCTTTGGTGTTGTTGAGATCTATTACAACATCTATGATGCTTATTTACATCTAGGAGTCGGAGTGAAATCAGGCTATTTAAAGGAGATATGTCTATTGAGTATGTTCTGTAAATGCCCCTTAAGCGATTCTAGTCGAAAACATCTCTGATGTTTCTATGACTTCTACATTACTATCATCGAACACCTAAGGTGTTCACAAACTAATAGATTGGTCTGAGGCCTCAAAGCTCTTAGAGCTTTGTGGGCGGTCGAGTATTGCAAAGCTCGGGGAGCTTTGTCACTCTAATGTCTTCATTCTGGATTTCAACTCTCTGTATCCCTCAATTATGATAGCAGCTAACATAGGACCAGAGACGTGTCATAATTATGTATCGGAGCTAGGAAGTTTTGGGACAAAGGAACGTACTGCTAGAATATATCAAAAGCTTGAAACACCAAAGGTGTTTGAAGGGCAAATTGGTACACGGTAGAGTATCCTGGGATAGGGACGATATATTTACAGTAGTGGAAGAGCAGATATGTCGCATAGACCAGAAAACGTCCTCTGTAGTAGCATCAAGTCTTAGTACTCTGATAACACAGCGTAAGAAGGTAGGGAAGAAAACTCCAGCAGGAATCTCTTTAAAGATAGCTGCCAACAGTATGTATGGTGCAATATCCTTTCCCACTGGAGGCCTATACAACTATTTAGCAGGATCATCTGTAACTTTTATTGGTCAGTGGCTAATTACTGTGGTAGAGGTAATCTCCCCTAGAATAGGTTTCCAAGTCATATACGGTAATACGGACTCTGTATTCGTGAAGGTTCGGCCCTGTTATGATACAAGATGAAAATATGGTTATCTAACGGAGAATCTTATAACGTCTCTCACAAAGAGAATACTCTCCTTCACACCATTCCGTGGAATCACTTTAGAGGTTGAGGAACACCCAAGGTGTTCTACTAATGGACAAGAAGATGTATTTGGCATTTGTCCTTAAGAATAAAGACAAGCGCAAGACTAGTGAAGAGATAGAGGGAAATAGTGACAATGAGGTAGACAAATTCAGTCTTATGCCTTATCGGTTAAGAAGACAGAACACCTTAGGTGTTCAAACACAGAGCAGCACAGCGTCTCAATTTTGCCAATATGACTTTCGATGAGATGGAACAGGAGGAAGAAGTGTCTCTGGAAGAGATGGTGAAGGGCATTGCGTCTAAAAGAAAGGATCGCAACTTTCTTCTCCGTGAAGCAATGAAAGATCTATGTCAAACATTGTGTTCACACCAAGCTTCTATAAGCTGTCTAGAGCCTATAGCACAGTATTATGATCAGTTGAAATGGAAACTAGACATCAAAAAGCTCTTAGAGCTTTGCAAGCAGAGAAGAAAGGGTGGTGTTTTACACATCGAGTATACGGATTCTCGAGGGCAGGTACAACTCATAGAGAAAGATCAATACGTAAAGGGTATTCATGTCGCATGTCCTATACGAATCCTTAGGAATATAACATCAAATGTAGACAAGATATTGGAAGTTTGCTCTCTACCGAATCTCTCCAGTATTTTGACAAGATACTATTCATCTATCTGAGGTATGTACACTTATTTTAAAAAAACTGAGAATCGCACTGATAGGTTGGTGTGAAATCCTTTAGATTCTAAATGTCTGATAACGGCGTGGAATACGAGTATTTCGAAGAAGGGCAGAAAGAGTACGATGACGATGATGTATTTGAGATTGATGAAGAGGATACTAACTCCGTTATTAAAAAGTTTCCTTGGAACATTGAGTGAGGGGCTTCGAATTATATCAATTGTCTTTTAACTCATAGGTATAGCGTCTTAGAATGGCTAAAGATTACATCGAGAGGAGAGCCTTCATATGCTACAAAATATCTCGCCCGAGACTTGGTATAGTGCCGATAGATCTACCCTCTTGGTTCCACGAATTTTCCCACCTTTCTGTGGTTACATATTGATGGATGAACTTGGATATGAGGATGAGGACGGTTATGTACAGCAGGAAACATCTATGAGGTTTGACAGTAACTATGGGCAACAGCAAAGTCGATAATAGTCTTAGAGGTATGTACCATGTTCTCGATGTTATCCGCTCGAGTACAACTAAGTGGTTGATTGAAGGAAAAGCTCTAAGAGCTTTCAATTGGACAAAACTCTACTGGTGACATAAATATGAGACTCGTGGCTAAGTGTTACAACGTTGATGGTCAAATAAGATGTCCCATACATGTATATGATTCTACGACTATCTTCGAGATGAATATTCGAAACTATCATCCTTTCTATTCTTACATATACAACGGGATCGGGGACTCAAGCTTTCATGTGGGTATTATGGGAGCGCTTCACAATAACGTACTCATAGATACTAGGCCTTTTGAGATTAACCAGGTTCCCTATTCAGCTCTCAAGACAGTGATAACAATTGGTGAGGATGAGGACGGTTATGTACAGCAGGAAACATCTATGAGGTTTGACAGTAACTATGGGCAACAGCAAAGTCGATAATAGTCTTAGAGGTATGTACCATGTTCTCGATGTTATCCGCTCGAGTACAACTAAGTGGTTGATTGAAGGAAAAGCTCTAAGAGCTTTCAATTGGACAAAACTCTACTGGTGACATAAATATGAGACTCGTGGCTAAGTGTTACAACGTTGATGGTCAAATAAGATGTCCCATACATGTATATGATTCTACGACTATCTTCGAGATGAATATTCGAAACTATCATCCTTTCTATTCTTACATATACAACGGGATCGGGGACTCAAGCTTTCATGTGGGTATTATGGGAGCGCTTCACAATAACGTACTCATAGATACTAGGCCTTTTGAGATTAACCAGGTTCCCTATTCAGCTCTCAAGACAGTGATAACAATTGGTGAGGATGAGTATGATCCAGAACTAAGAAAGATTAACGATGACTGGAAAGGTATACTATGTTGTTCTTACACTCCTGCCAATGCTCAAGCTATTCCAATAATGTCCGTTTGTACAGGGGTAATGCAACACCTTTGGTGTTGTTGAAATATGCTCGGTCATTATTAAGATATGCAAAGGTAGCGTAAATATAGATCTTGACAATGACGTAGACTACTCCTCCTATTTATCTTTAGGTAATTCCGATATGTCCCTTGCAGAGTCTTCTATTAAACGACGCGTAGACATGGTTGAGTCTCTATTTTCTGAATTCGGTGGATCCCTAAATAAGAAGTCTACAGCTCTTTCTGGCTTAGAAGAGTCTGACTTTCAGACTGACCTTGATGAGTACTTAGAAATGCTGAAAACTTCTCTAATCAAAAAGGCAGACGAGGAAGAGGAGGCCGAGAAAGGCACTGACGTCGCTGGTGCTGAAACTCCTAGTGATACGCAATCCGAAAGTAGTGATACAAGCAATCCTGAAGATCGAGCTTCTGACTATGAATCTGACATAAACCACGAAGAAAGACGGCATAAGACAGCGTGGGATCCATCTGACAGGGACAGTAAAGCTCTGAAAGAGGAGAAAGAATTTGGGAGGAAATCTGAAGAGGTCAGTAACAGGAAAAGGGGTAAGACTACAAATATTCAAGATACAGATGAGTTTCGATCGCATACAGAGATTATGACAGCGCGTATAGAACACAAGGAGAGAGAATCAATCAACATTCGGCAGGATATAAGAAATAACTCTATAGGTCAGGGATGTATTACTCGTCTTTATAAATTGTGTAATCAAGGAACAAAAAAGTGGTGTTCCAACAGTGCTCATAGACACTACGAAGGTGATCATGATTATTAAGTTCTGGTCGGGAATAATTGGTCATAATAGACCCAGCCTTCATGTTTTTCCTAGCAAGAGAATAGTTAGCCTAGCTTTGAGTCCAGGATGTCTCATGCGACCTGTTAAGACCAATAACATCCTTCCTTATCACTACTCATCGGGCTTTTACGTTGATTCTATGATTTTCAACTCCAAAGAAATGATGCAAATATACGGATACCATCAACCTGGTCTGGAGGACATAGCAGAATACGTAAAGCCTTTCCTTAATCAAGTCCCATACTTTGGTGAAGATGAACCTCCAAGACCGCGTCTTGCTGCGGCCACATCTGTTCAAGCTATAGGACTACCTCGTCAGGAACTTGTGTCTACTAATAGTCCGTTGCATTCTAACCAACCGCCTTTAAGGACCCCACTCTTAGACGTTATATGTAAAGAAATACGCCACAACAAACTCTCAAGCATTCCAGGAGGAGCTTTTCTTGTAGCCTTTATAAATATGCAAGCGAATTACGAAGACTCCATTATATTCAGTAAGAAGGTCAACGAGTACAAGGCTTTTGCTTGGGGTGGAGGCGGACGAGTCCACCCCCACAACCTTAACGTCATATCAACGAAATTATCAATCTAACAAGGTGTTGAATTCTAAACTGTTAAATTATTAATAAGGAATTGAATCGTAAGCAGCAAGCATCTAATTGTACACCTAATATTCCGACCTTCCCACCTGAACTACAACTTGGACTATCACATAGCGCACTATCTCTAGGATACGCATTCGAAGGACTATCGGTATGGAAAAACCTGCTGTTAGTGTCATCTCTGCTATCACTAATCCTCGGAACACCTTTGGTGTTCTTGCACAATTCAAGATCAAACGTCTATTCGCCTATAGTACTATTAGCCATGTTGGTTTTAAACATCCGAGATGTTTGTGATGCAACACAGAAGAATCAGTAGAAACCTTCCTATTCTATCTAGCACAATACACAGTAACTAACCTTAACGCTTTCCTAATCATTCTAGCATTTGGATACGTGATTAAAGGTGTTACTACACGTGCGGCTACTACAGATGTAGATTATATCGCAGAACTACGCGGTCAATTCTACCAAAACCCTCTACAACACCAAAGGTGTTGCTACATGTCTATTCTCTATGGCCGGTCTTCCTCCTCTGATGGGATTCTTTGCTAAACAAATGGTTCTGTACTCAGCGGTACATTCGGGCTACTACTTCATGTCATTAGTAGCTATTGTAGTTAGTGTTATCAGCGCTTCGTACTACTTACGGATCATTCGTGTTCTCTACTTCTCAGAATCAACAGATACTATGGAAACCTCGACATCCGGTACAACCACATCAATCACTAACGTGCACAGCTTTGCTATTGCCGTCCTTACTTTATCTATTGCACTATTCGTGTTTAACCCATCCATCATTTTAAACAGCACACATCTTCTGGCTATGACTTGCTTTAACATCTAATGACTGCTCTAACTGTTCTCTTTATCTCCGAAACATCTATGATGTTTGCTATTCTACTAATGGCTAATGTGCTACTAGCCGTACACAAACCTGATTCGGAAAAAGTAACACCTTACGAATGCGGATTCTCACCTGTCTATGGACAAACCCGTGCTCCGTTCTCTATTCAATACTATCTAGTTGGTATCTTATTCCTGATTTTCGACCTGGAAATCCTACTCTTCTATCCACTTGCTGTAACTCTGTATAGCGTTTCTACTTATGGATTCGTTATCGGGGTATTATTCTTCACTGTATTAACAGTTGGAAACATCATAGATGTTTTTTGGAAAAGGAGCATTATACTTCACAGACCAACGATCAGCTATTCGAGCACCTGAAACACCTACTGGTCAATAATTACCATTAAATCACCTATTAATCCCCTTTAACAATACAGGAAAAGCTCTAAGAGCAAACATCTCTGATGTTTTAGATTAGTCGGTCAAAACCAAACATCTGTGATGTTTGTACAAAGGTTCAAATCCTTTTTTCGGCTCATCTATCCTCGTCTTAGAAGAGGCGTGCTATAGACATAGAATAACACATACTCTTATCCTAGCAATAGCTTTGGAAATTACTGATACTACAACACCTTCTCCCCTTTACCCCCTTCAGGTGATCAGGAAGGGTCAGTAGTAATTAGAAGAGCAACACATAATACATATAATGAATAACCTATCAACAAACACTACAAATGCACCAATTACAGCATATAGCTTCAGTCCATCAGTAGCAAATGCACCAATTACAGCACTGGTATCTCAACGAGTAGCTAACAAAGTACTTGCAAATTTCTTTAGTTCAGTCCAAGCATTAGCAAGCAAACCAGTATTTAGTGTGTCGGGGAAACCTCATAGATGTTTCTCCGCATCTTTTATTATATCTCATCACCATCTCTATCACGGGGAACAGGTGCAGATAAAGCATTAAGCAGTAGTGCGATTAATAGTGTAGGAGAAGTATTAAGTAAACTGTTTAAACGTCCTGTAGAATTACATCTAGTAAGACTGCATTATCCATATCTAAATAGTTACATTTTAGCACAATACATTTCTATTAACACAGCTAAATATAACTTCACACGTATTATCTAACGACTTTGGGGTGCGAATGCTATTTTCCGACCTATTGCCATTACTAATGATTCAGATCAAGAGAACACTTGGCCTACTACAAGTACATCAGGTAGTTCAATTCCAGCAAAGCTCTTAGAGCTTTGAAAGTTAAAATCTCAGGTCGATTAGTTACACAACGATCTGTACCAAGACAAACAGTGCAAACAGCACAAGTTGGTTCTTTCTCTACATCTGGAGGGGAAACATCATAGATGTTTCTCGGCATCCTTTACAAGCAAAAACAAGAAAGGTGCCTTTACCGTTAAAGTATGGATTGGTCAATCACTACTACAATCGCCTAATACAAAACGATCTGATTCATAGCCTATTTCTGTAATCACACAATATCCAAATCCCCTTTTGTATATTCTAAAACATCAGAGATGTTTGGAGATAAAGATAAATTAAAGCTAAAAGTATCATAAGAATATGGACATTTGGATGTAAGTAATCAAAGTGATTGTTAAGGATGTCTAGCAAATACACACAGAAAGGAAGTGGAAACACTTAAAGCTATGGCCCTTAAGTAAGGCTAACAGATGACCATAGCGATTATATTGGGAAAACAATTATATTGCTTGCTAGTCGGCATGGTTTCGGTAAACTATCTAGACCCGCTAATTTTAGGCGCAAGTGTTCTTTTCTGGCTTTACTAGAAGGTAGACTACTGAGTTGTTACACTTTCATTAACAGATAGCAACTTCCAAGCTCACTGCATAGTTGTATTAGAACTCTTACTTCCTTAATTTCCCTTGTCAATATCTTAGGGACTTTAACACATTCTTTGGGCTGTTCCCCTCTCGTCGCGAGACCTTATCACCTTACGACTCACTGCCAATCACATACATATAATCATTCCGAGGTTAACTGACCTAGATAGGACTTTCACATCCCCCTCCTCAATCTGACTTGCGCCAGACATGTCAATCAGTGCTGTACCTACTATATGGTGTTTATTGACGCTGCACTGCAATGCATTTCGCGGAGAACCAGCTATCACGCCGTTAGATTAGCATTTCACTCCTAACCACATGTCATCAGAGCATTATGCAACATACATCTGTTCGGGCCTATATCCCTGCACATGGCTAGATCACGGCGTTTCGGGTCTAATCCTATTGACTTAACCCAAACCTCTCTGATGTTTAGGGGCTTTCGCTTGGGCTATTCACCTTGCCAATAACATTAAGTTGCTGACCCATTATGCAAAAGGTACGACATCAAGATTTAACTCTCTGTCTGCTTATAGGATTGCTAGTTCAGGCTCTGTTTCACCAGTCATCGACTTGCTTTTGATCTTCATTACCAACACCTTTGGTGTTGTTGACTATATCTTCAATCTATGTTACCCAAGATGCCTGCGTGTAGTCTCTGAGGAACCGATTCAAACACCATAGGTGTTTTTTGGTTTCCTGCTGATTGCTCATTGTTACATACCTATAGATTGTTACTTCACATGCCACTCCTGAGAGTCACATATATAGTACCATAGGTCTTTAGAGGTTTCCAGCATATAGCACGGTGCTCTATTATGAATTACTCCATAACTAGGAAAGAATCATTTGCGCTATACAACACTAGTCTATGTTAAACAATCTATTTATATTATGAAAAGGGGAGAGATATTATGTATGCAATGGTGTCTTAGTAATAATGTACCCTCGTCACAGTGTACCGTTCTTAAGATGTTTCATGAAATGATTCGTCTGAGTTTTCTCTAATTTAGCAGCCTCCCGAATTGAAGGATACATCGCAACCAGGTTAAGCATGTCATCGTAAATGTAAACGATATGACGCCGATGTGCAGAGGTAGCCCATAATACTTGTTTTGCAGCTACAGTCAGTTTAGTACCTTTGTTAACAGGTGCCCGACCAACGTTTACACCAATCATACGCTCACTCACAGCTCGACGCTCAGCAGAGTTCATAGGACGACCCCCACCTCCAGCAATAGTAGCAAAGTTGTACTTCTGCCGAGTTGGGAATAGATCTAGATACTTCTGCTCCAGGTTTAGAAGATGTTCCTTTGTAACAGACGTTCCACTCACAAGTCCCTCAAATATTAGAACAACATATGACTGCAGACCATATTTTGCAATAGCATTCTGCAGATACACATTACTGTTAAGACCCGAGATAAGATGATCGTAGAACCGGATCACAGGATTAATTGTACTCCCTACATACACTTGGTGAGTGATAAAACATCAGAGATGTTTCACGATTCCAAAGGCAGAACCTCGGGAAGTGTACCGTAACAGATCAATAGACTCTAAGCTAGCTAAATCAAAACTCTTGATATAGTTAGGAAGATCTACGAATCCGGGAGTTCATACACCTGCGATTACTACGGCTACGAACACTGTTGTAATTAGGTATTGGTTTTTCATATTTAATAGATTGTTAGTTAATGATCATGACTAGAGCTGCAAAACTAATGATTGGCCGATCAGACCAATTCCTTTACAGTACTCTTCACTATCCCTGTATATACCATACTTAGCCTTGGAGGATGGTGCCCCCATATTCGTACAGTTTTGATCCCGCCCTACTCACATGTAGTTATACCTTTACAGGCCAGCTAACATGCTAGTTGTGTTGAATGCTACACTCACAGGACTATCACCTTCTATGGTATGCTATAAAGCATCAAACATCTCTGATGTTTTTTGTCTCGCTATTCTTCACTAGGCTATCCTGCGTTCGCTCGCCGCTACTGACAGGGTCTCGGTTGATTTCCTTTCCTAAGCTTACTACGATGTTTCGGTTCAGCTCGTAATATAATAATTGGTTTTCCTTAAGATTGCACTAGTCTTAAAATACTAATGCTTTTAGTGTTTCCACTTCTTTTCAGGTATATACGCTAGACATCCCTAACAATCCCTTTAGTCACTTGATGATATTTCCACATTGTTATCGATACTTATATTTAGACGCAATATACACGTCCTTCTCTTATACTTGGACATATCATGTGGCAAATAGTCGTACACCATTTGATAGGCCCTCGGTTAGACGGTGGGACCCTATGCCAGCCAGTCCTAACATGGTTAAACGATAACTTCTTCTCTTATACAGATATAGTGCTAAATACTGTTGCCAGGAAAGGGGAGATAAATTAGAGTTTAGTGATGTACATTCGTGTTACAGACAGCTCAGCGAATACTGGAAGGATATATGTACCGAATACGTAAACCATAGTGATTAATACGAAGAATGTGAATGATAATTGGAACTCCTTTAGGAGTCTGGTAATAGTTGTGGCATATTATTTGATGTATCGAAATGATACTACTTTTAGTGAGTAAATAAAGGGGGGTGATCCAGAATACTTAAGATTGTACTGGTAGAGTATTGTAGGCGTGGAATGGCGTAGGTGATTCTAGCGGAACACCCAAGGTGTTCCTGATGTTGAAGCTGATGAATTAAATTCAGCTGTTGATGTGAAGAATGCAGGTACAGCTCATGGGTTTGA
>JADGJH010001042.1:0-12304 GCA_027596945.1 Physocladia obscura
GTAAAGTACACAAGAAATTTTATATACAATATTTCTGTATGATTTTCAGCTGCCTTATTAAACAGCTTATATTTATTGTTGAGTCACGTAACATATACACAAAGAGGCTCTCCCTGAACTTGTTATTGAGGTGTAAAATTGTATTAATTTGCATTGCTGTTGATTTAGTGACATTTAAATCATCTGTTGATGTAGCAATGTCCTGTGAAAAGGATCGTCTAGATAGTGTGTCTGCAATTGTGTTCCATTTTCCTGGTTTCCATTGAATTTTGAAGTCGTATTGTTGAAGGTCAGCAAGCCATCTAAGATGTACAAGCTGAAGCTTGGGCTGTGTTAAAATGTGTTGAAGAGAGTTGTGATCAGTGTAGACATAGACATTGTTTCCTTGAATATATTGGTGATGAGTGTGGAGAGCTTCTACTAGTGATAAAATTTCACCCATGTATGGATGATAGTTTGATTTGGCTTGGTTACACTTTCTTGAAGCATAAGCTATTGGAAGAGGACTTTGTTTTTCATCTAGTTGATAGACGCATGATCCTAATGATCTTTTGGCCCAGTCTGTTGCTAAGTATACTGTTTTGTTTGTATCAAAAATTCCTAAAATTTTTGCAAAATTAGGGCTTGTTTTGCTTGGTTGAAGATTTTCATTAGTGATGGTGATAAAGGGAATATTTCTGATTCTGGCCTTGTTTTATGGTACTTTAATAAATCAGAAAGTGGAGCAACCAGTTTGGCATGATTTCCACAAAGCAGTGGACTGTGTTTGCAAGTCCTAAGAATGAGCAGAGTGATGAGTAATTTGTTGGTGGTACAAATTCTCAAATTGAAGATATGCATTTGTTTGAGACTTGAACTTGATTATTTCTAATGTGGTATCCAAGGTAGTCAACTTGTTGTTTTAAGAAGTCGCACTTGGTTAAATGGCAGTGAAGCTTGTTTTCTTGTAGCTTCTTTAATACTGATTCGATGTGTTGTAAGTGTTGATTGTATGTTTCTGAATAAACAAGTATGTTGTTGATGTATGCATTGAGGAAATTGTCAACATATTTGCAGAATATGTTGTTGACCATGGTTTGAAAAGTTGCTGGCACATTTGAAAGTCCGAATGGCATTACTACCCATTCAAAATGACTGTATTTTGATCTGAAGGCTGTCTTGTGTATGTTTTTCTTGTGGATCCTTATTTGATGATATCCCGAGGCTAAATCTAGTTTGGTGAAGTATTTTGCGTGTAATAGTCTGTCCAAAATTTCCAGTATATTTGGCAGTGCAGTCCTGTTCTTGACAATATTCTTATTAAGTGCGTGATAGTCAAAGACAAGTCAAAGCTTGTCCTTCTGTTTGACATAGAATATAGGAGCGCCGTAGGGTGATATTGATTCTTGAATGCACTTATTCTGTAGGAGAAAGGTTAATTCTTTCTTTAATGCATTGAGTTCTTCCTCATTCATTGAATAGATTGGTTGTGAAGTTGGAGTTGAGCTTTTGTCAATTAGTTCGATCTTGTGGTCTATGCTTCAAGATGGTGGCAGTCCTTCAAAAGGCTGGAAAACTGATTTGTATTTCTTGATTATTATTTTAAGTTCCTTCAGAAGTGTTTCTGTTAATTTTGATTTGGCGTCTGCCTGATTCTGTTCTTCTGTAGTCTTGACAATGTCTGAACCTTCTTTTGAGGCAATGTTATTGATTTCTTTAGGTGGGGTCACAATTGCCTTATTGTCCCCTTGTGATGTCTTTAGTATGAGCATTTCTTGCATTTGAATGTCTTGCGGTCTTTGAAGTAAGTTTTTAAAGGCTGTTGCCAATAGTATTTGAATCTCGCGTGGAGGCATCTTGCAGATCCATTGATGTAAATTGTTCTTGAAGTTGAAGCGAAGAGTATTTGAGGGCCAATCTATGGCTGGATTGAACTTGTCTAACCAGTCCTTACCTAATATTAAATTGTAGGCAATGTTAGCAGAGATGAAGTTATATTGGTCCCTGAATCTAGTTGAAGTAGTGATAGTATATTCAATATTCTTGTAAATGCGTCCATCAATAATTGAATAGTCTGCTAGGTGTATTGGTTGCCTTTTGTTTGTGCGATGAATTTCTGGGTGATGGTTGTGTTGTGCGTGTGTTCATGAAGCTGGCATTGGCTCCTGGGTCAATGAGTATTTTGGCTGGTTGATTTCCTATGAAACTGTTAATTGTGAGGAGAGATGATTGTGAAGTTGGTTGTTCTGTGTGGTGCAGTTGAAGAGATAATAAGTCCGTTAGTGAGTCCATTGAGAAAGGTTCAGTATGTGTTGCAATTGATTCTTGTTCATGTTTGTGTTCTTCAAGCTTGAGTCAATTTGCTATTGTTGCCATCCTTGGTAGTGCTGTTGCTTTCACTGATAGTGGTGGCGGCTTCGATGTAGTTGACGTGTTTGGCATACTGGAAGTTTCCAGTATTGGTTTGCTCATTATTGTTGTTCAAATAATTTCTGCTGCTTTTGTTAGGGGTTTTATTGTGATTATTGTTGCTTGGGTACTGTTGTTGTGCTTTTCGGCATTGATCTCGCTTATGGTTCTTGAGTCTGCAGAATGTACACCAACCATTTTTCCAGTACATCTTTCTTTCTTCTTCTGAGAGACGTGGGAAAGATTGTGTGTTTGAGAGATCCATTGGTTGTGGTCCGTTGTTGTGGTAATTGTGAAAATTTGGGGTTGAAAATTTTTGTGAAGGAAAATTTTGTTTTGTGCCATTTTGCTGTGGAGTAGGCCTCTCTTTTGCTCTTCACCAATAAAAATTGTCTAGGCGTTTGGTCTCCATTTGAAGTTTGTTTAGATTGTCTTTGATGTTGAATAGTTCATGCTTGTTGCAAAGGTGCGGCTTAAGACCCTGAAGGTACTTAACACAACAGTATCTATCTTCAAAATTAATACTTCCGAAGCGAATTGCAGATAAAAGATTATTAAATTCTTATAAATATAATGTTATGGATCTTGTCTGTTTAAGAAAATCCATGCCTTCAACGGCTTATGTTAAGGTTAATTGGGATCCAAAATTTAAATAAATCCAAGCTTGATAATTTTTCCAAGTCATATTTCTATGCTGATCTTCTGGTAGATGTCTCCAGCATGTACAAGCATACTCTGTGAGTCCTGTAGTAATCCAGGCTGTGTAGCGCAGCTGTTGTTGGAGAATTGGCTCAGCGCCGTCTGCGAGAAATCCATATAGTTGGGCTTGTTCTTTACATCTAAGTAAGTAATTGTCGATGATATTTTGAGTTTTGTGTGCTGGCTTGGTTTTAGTGTTGCCATTGAATTCTGGTGGCCTTACTGAGGTGATTTTGAAAAATGGTAAGTTAAATGTATTAGGAGGGATCACTGAAGAATTTTTGTGAGAGACCCTATTTTGAAGTTCAGCTTGTAAGCTGTTGTTATTAAGACTGAGCCTTTGAACTGTTTCTCTGAGTTCCTGCATTTCTTGTAGAATAGCGGCTAGTTGTCCAGCTTGCGGATTTGAAGGGTTTGAGCCTGAGTAGTCCATTTCGTCTGGAACGGCGAAGGCGTTTGGTCTTGACATTGATGAAGAGAGGGGTTTTTAGATTTTTCTGGTGCTACCAATATGTGAGAGAATCAAAGAGATTCCAAGTGGGCGAAGTCAACTTGGAACAAGCAAAGCGACAAATATTCTTGAGCTGTGTCTTACATGGCGAAGTCTTTCTTTTTGTTCTAAAGCAAAGCGAAGTTGAAGTTTTTAATAAAGAATTCTCTGTTTATTTTAATTCAATAACTCTGAATTTATAGAGTTTGAGCATCCTTTCTGAAACAAAGTGAAATAGAATTTTTGGGCAGCACAAGTAAAAATTTCATAAAGAAAATTGTGAAATGGAAAAGAACTTGCGGCTGACAAATAGAAAAATAATAAAGGAAAATAAAAGATAATATTATAATAAAATAAGAATATAATAGTAATAATTTCGAGTTGAAGTTACGGAAAACTAGTCAATTTCCGTGACAGTTTGTTACGGAATGAGCCTCTAGTTAGTGGATTTAAGAGCCAAAGAATTAAGTTTTAGAAGATTTTTCTCATTTTTTTTCTTTGCATTCCTAGTTCAGGTTTTTATAGTTTAGGATTTGAAAAAGAAAGAAAGAAGTTTCCAGAAAAAGAAAAATAAAGAGAAAAAGGGAAAAATGAAGAAGTAAGAAAGTAACAATAAAAGTGAAATAAAGCATAAGAATTGATAAAGTGATAGAGAAAATATAGAAGAATAAGATGTCACTTGAAGTAGGTCTTGATTGTTTTTGGTTATTGAGTTATTGAGTTTCTTGTAGAATTTTCCAGAACGGCTGAAAAAAATGTAAATAACATCAAAAATAGTTATTCCATTACATAATTCGATGACAACGTGGCCGAGCGGTTAAGGCGATAGACTAGAAATCTATTTCCCTCTGGGAGCGCAGGTTCAAATCCTGCCGTTGTCGAATTATTTTTGTTGCTCCTCCTCAACTGTGGCAAAAAGTTTTAGAATAGTTGTGTTTATGGTGTTTGGTGAGAGTACAATAAATGCAGCATGTGCAATTTTTTAATCAGAGATGGCAAAGTTGAAAGGGAAATTTATTTTTGCATTTTAGTATTTTCATATTGTCTTTTTTTCTTTTTCCAAATTGCTGCAATGTAATACTTACAATCCATGCTGTTCCTTCCTTATCATGCAGATTTTTAAGTTTTTCTTCATTTTCTTCTTCATTCAACTCAAAGGATTGCTTTTTTTTAGTGTTATTTCATAAAAGAATAATATCTGTATAATGCTTACTCTTTTTCCATTATTTTTCAGTATGGTTGAGCATATTTTTACATACTCTTAGTTTAAATTTGCATAATTGAGTTTAATTTATATTTGTCTTTCAAGATTTTTTAATTCAAACATAGTAAGCTGGCAAACAAACAAGGGTGAAAAATAAACATCATTTTTAATCCCTAAATTTAATGACTAAGACTGAAATATAGAAATTTACACAGACAATGTAAAATTAAAACAAATGGCACACATATTTGCAGCCATATTTCTGACAGTTAGCAGATTCTTAGAAACTGTGAAGTTATGCAGTATTTGATTAGCCAGCACAGTCAGGGGTTATACAGCATTTTTGTTTCCCCATAGCCAAAGCTTTTAATGCAAGTTTATTATTTTAATAACTGCTACTGGAGTATACCCAAAAAGAAAAAAAATGTGGAATATATAAGAGTTTATCAATATTATATTCCAATTAAAAATCATCACAACTAAGAAAAATCACAAACAACCAAAGAATAATCACAAACCAAGAATAATAATCAGAACTAAAAATAATCCCACTAAGCGTAATAAAAAACTAAAAATAATCACAAACTAAAAATAATTTTGGCGTCTAATTCATCTCCAAAATCCCAATCTCCAATTTGCTCATTACTTGTCTGGTGACTAACTGGCTGGAGGATAAAAACCTCTGTGTTACATGACTTAAGGCATGTAGTAATTTCACAAGAGTGACTACATTCATGACTGGATCAGGATCAACTGGTTCTGAAAAATTGATGGTGTAGTTAAATTCTTCAATGCTGGGGGTCATTGTTGAAGTACTGGATAACAGCAGCATTTTGTGAATCCAATAAAGAAGATTTTTTGGTTGTAATAAAAGCAGATTGATCTGTATATGTTGGCTTGATAGTATAAGTCAGTGAATGTGAAAGAGAAGACTGGGGAACAAGTGTAAGGTTCTGATGAGTTGCAGAAGAGTAGCAGTAAGACTGGTGGCTGTAATGGCTTGAGTCAACTAATTCAATACTGGATATTTTAGAACTAAATGATAAAAGTTTGAGATTTAAGTAAGGGATATAGTTGGAGTAAAATTGTAATACTTAATGTAAAGCCTTTGTTTTATTTTTTAAGACCAATAATAAAATAACAGAAAGAGTTTGGGTTTAAAGTAGTTTTTGGAATAGAAAGAAAAAGAAAAAAATATATATAAAAGATCTTTCAAAAAATTGCTTGAATTGTTTTGAGTTTTTGAAAGTAATGAAGGCATGAGAAATTCTAGAAATTTCTTGGAGAAAATTAAATTAACAATGAAAATGAATCATTTTTGCTAGCAGAAAGAAGCTATTAATACCTGCCTCAAAACATTCTGTAAGAACTTTGACTGTTGTGTGAACTCCAAGATTATTGTACAACAAAACTAGGGTGAGTCCTTTGTGCAAAACTGACCAAACTCATTTCATCTCCACCAAAACAGATCTCTACTGAGTCTCAGTCAAGTATCCTATTTCATTGTACACTACAGATTTGAGAATAATGTCATCTTGCCACAGTTTGTGTTCAATGGGCAGCTGAATGTTTCCAAATTTAATGGGTATCCATCCATCACAAATGGAATAAAACTTGCAAATAGGCCTCTGTCATCTTCAAATATATTTGGACACACAATTTTATTGCTTACAATGGCTTTTGATTATGAGCTATTGTTTTGTTATTTGATTCTCATCCCATCAGCATTCATTTGATTTTTCAAGCTATGGCCTTTCTTAAGCATCCAATGCTTGAACCCTACAACTCATGATTTGACTTCCCTGAGAATATATGGACCAGTTCATACCATCAAGATTGCTTTCAAATGCTTCAAGCTATCTCATTTTTGTGATACTTGTAGAAATGATCATAGCTGTCATACACTGGGCCTGTAGGTTTTGTGTTGGATCTGGTTATAAAATCTGTGTGCCCCATAAACCAATGACAAAGGGCTTTTGTTTATAGAAAGGCAATAAAAATCATATCATTAAACTGTTGCTTGACACATTGATATGCTGACCTGGCAATCTCTGGTGTTATGCCATGCTTTTTGTCAATTTTTCAGCAGCCTTTTGAATAAAATGACTTTGTGAGATTTGTAATATCTTTGAAGATCTGCTTTGATTGTGTTACTTTCAGCTTGAAGTTGCAATGATTGGAATCTGGTCACTTCATTTTGTTGGGTGAAGAGGCTGCAGATATCATATTGATGGGCGTTGTGTTTTATCAAACAAACGTTGCCAAAAAATGATCTACACAAAAACGTGCCTTGTTGTTTTGGGAAGCGGTGGCCACACAGCGGAGATGGTGCGGCTTGTTGGTGTGATTGACCGACGCGTGTTTGGCCGAATTGTTTATTGTGCGGCGCAAACGGATGAGTTGTCCATGGATCGAATCGCAAAACTCGAACAAAGCAACATCAACAGTAGCAATAATAACAACAACAACAACAACAACAATGACTCCAAAAGCTTTACCGTTGTGTCAATTACTCGTAGCCGGAATGTCGGTCAGTCTTGGTTCTCGTCCATATTCTCGACACTGGCTGCTCTGCTGAATGCTGTACTTGTCTGGTTTCGTTTCCGCCCAGATGTGGTTTGTCCACCGTTATCCAGAATCATTTTGAGCCTCGTCAATCATGTGTTGCGTTAACATACACACAGATCTTGTGCAACGGTCCTGGAACCTGTGTGCCAATCTGTTGCGTCGCGTTTCTATTTCGTGTGGGTATAATTACGTTTAGTTCAATCCTGCCTATACCAATATTCTCAATCCTTCCCAGCCAATCAAAAGAACAAAGATTATTTACGTCGAATCATTCACATGTGTTGAAAATCTGTCGCTATCCGGAAGAATATTGTATCATATCTGTGATCGTTTTATAGTGCAGTGGGAAGAATTACAGCTGAAATATCCAAAAGCAGAGTATCTCGGATGGCTCATGTAAAGAAATCGAACAAAATAAATATATTGAGAAATTACGCCCACTATTACAATCACTGGAAGAAGCCTGGTATAAACAGAAAAAGGAAAGGTAAGAATACTTTCCTTTATTTGATATTTTGCGTTGCAAATGTTTTCACTCTTCAGCAAAATAAAGAAGTATTTTTAAAACCGCTGGTGGATGTGAAATCTGGCGGCACTGGGAATGTTAAATTTTTGAACCGTTTTCTGTCCTCAAATCATCGATGAAATATACATGCGGAGAAATATAATTTAAGGTTCGAAAAGAATGAAAATAAAGATTTGACTTTTATTTGCAGGCTTCAAAACTCGCCTCGTCCAGAATTCATTCTCCGTAGTCTCTCCATCTGGTTCATAAATCGTGCGGGAAAAGGAATTTGAAAAATTGATGGTGTCCATGTCCTTTCAAGCACCGCTTCTTTCGGTGTGTCGAGAGTACTAGATTCATATTTGTCAACCGGCCCATCATCAATAGGAACAGGCAGTTTCGTTCCCGATTCTTTTAAGATGCGAAATATTTCGGCGCGGCGTGTTGTTTGGTTGATTTCCTTTTTCAGCTTTGCGTCTGTGATTTTTCTTGTTTTGTTGTTGAGACAACATATTTTGTTTCTTCGCATAAGATTAAAATATTATACCCAACGGTTGGATCGACAAGTTTAATATTCGAAAAGTGAATTGGCATTGGCTTTGTAATTTTTCCACCATAAGGCATTATTGGATTCGGACGGACGTGTTTGGTGGCCTGCAAAATAATATTAAATGAATAAATCAAAAAAAAAAAAAAAAAAGAAAGAGTGCAGGTTTTACACCCACCAGCTTCACGTTTTCCAAAGTTACCGAGTTTAATTTACGCACGACATCAAGAACTTTCGCCTGTTTGCCGATATAACCTGTTTCCCCACCAATAACCTGTACAATATCTCCAGGAAAAAATATCCATTTGTCGTCCTTAATCAAGTCCCGAGGTTTCACTTTCGGCAGAATCAGTTTCACCTATTTGTTTGTTTGTTTGTCTTTACTTTCTCTTTCCCAGTCATCGGCTATTCTTCATCTTCTGCAAACCATGTTTTTATGTGATTTCAATGCAAAAAAAAAAAAGAAAATCTTCTCAAGTTTCAAATATTTTTCACTATTTGCGATGTGGTCTCAGAATAGCCAAAGCTTTCTCCAAGTTATCGATCGCAGTGTTCACATCATCGTATTGTAGCGCACTAATGGCAAATTTACAGTTTTTCGTCGCTGCAGTGATAACTGTGTGATCAATTGGCACTGGTCTGGACAATTGTTTCGGTTGCTGCTGTTGCTGCTGTGCATAGTTTGATGATGAACTTTGGTAATTTGACTGAACTGGTTGAATTGGCTGTTGAAATGTTTGCGGTGGCGGTGGTTGATACGGCTGCTGTGGTGGCGGCTGGTGAAATGACTGTGGAGCTGGTGCTGTTGGAGGCGGCACAGCTACTTTGACGTCTTCAAAAAACGAATAGAATAACAAAAAAATTATTAATTTACCAGGATTCGAAGGAATCTGTGCAATAACTGAATTACTGACTCCAACAATATCAAGTGTTCCGGACGGAATTGTTGGAAAAGCCGCAAGCTGGCTCAAAGCATCAAAGAAGGGCAGTTGTTGGTTTGGTGAAGCTGCCGATTCGTTCGGCGGTGCACTTGTATGAAACAGCGGATCAAACGTTAACGGTTGTCCAATTTGGTTTATTGATAATGGATCGAAGTGTCCAGGTGGACTGAAATCGGGGAAATTTGGAGCTGACGGTTGGCTCAATGAATTTGAATTGTACGACTGGAAAATACAATCAGTTTTAAATTCAAGACTTGCGCTAAAAAAGATAATTCTACCGGCTCATTGTTCGACAGATCAGGAGCTACTGGAGGCTCACCTCCAGGAGGACCAGGAGTTGGCTGTTTCCCTTCTTTCAATGCCTTCAAAATATCCACTGCTTTGAAACGACCGTATCGAATTTTTTCATTCACGGTTTCATCAGTAGAGCCAAAGACTCTTAAAACTTCAAGAAACGTTGAGGCTGCAAGAAAAGATTTTGCAGTTTTCCTGATTTTTTCTGGTTTTAGTTGTTTTTTTTTTTTCTTTTTGGTTTTGTTTAAAGGGTTGATCTTGAAAGACTAACTTCGTTGCTTTTCCGGCCCGCTATATTGATTTAAGAGCGTAATGTATTTTGATTGTTGGAACGACGGCATAACAATAAACAAAAAAGCTACACGAACATCTTCAGTGTCTGCCGACAAAAATATCTTGAGCGCAAAGTTCTCCACGTGGGCATATCCAACAACATCGTTAGTGATCGCTTCGTTTTGCCCGAATTTGGCTTTTTCCTGTTCCATTTCGTGTGTTTGGATATTAGACTTTACTTTAAATCTATCGTCTCGAATGAAATATCCCACCGCCTCCAAGATATCAAGGAGATTTAGCAAAAATAGCTGTGAATCATTGTCTTTTGCGTTGATTTCGATTGCCTGTTTGGCTGCGTAGAAGTTGCCTATTTTGGGGTTTTAATTCAGAATACCGCAACTCTAGTCCGGGTTTACACAAACAATAATACGAAATGATTGGTTCGCGCACTTTCAGCTCCTCGGCTCTCTGGATGAATGGAACGACACTTTTGAGAGTTTCAGGAACATTCATTTTTTTGAATTATATTATTTTTCAACGGTTCTCATGATGGCATTGTTCAGCAACTCCTGCTACGTCGTTATCGAACGATGGCTTTGATATTCTTAAATTAGGCTTTGCTTTTTGATTTTGTCACCCAGTTTTTGGATGCATTTAAAGCAAATCTACCACATAAACTTTCTTGGCATTCCTAATTTTATCCATACTACCATTACTCTATTTTGATTAACGAATTGCAGTCTGATTAAACATGAAGTCAGCAACAAAATCAGGCTCCTTTGCTAGAATTTCGTAGTGACTGCACCTGCAACAAGGTGTTTCTGTAAAAAAGGAATTTTTTTTCATCCACATCACACTACTTGGGGTGACCATCTTAAATATTGTGAGAATACAATATGATTACTAAATTTTTTGAAGCTTTTCACGTTCAAATAAATTCATGGCTCGATTGCATTCAAATAAGTCATAATTTCCGTAATGGTATTTGTGCTTTTGCAAGACTGGGGCAAAATTACTAATACCAGCACCCAGAGGTAACATCTATGGGAAATTCTGTATGCTGGTTTGGCAATGGTTTGCTTTGGTTTGCCTTAATCCAGTTAATTTTTTATGTAGATTTCCATGACATGACCTAAACTGGTTTGAGATGTGTAAGCTATTTCAATTAGTGGAATTACTGTTACTTGATGTTATTTAAAAACAAAAAAAAAAAAAATTTAAACAGATACCAAGAATGACATAATCAAAGCTGTGAATTATGTCTTAGTACTTGCTGACAAGCTGAGCATATCAACCAAGCCTGTAAGTTGTTTGCAAACACAGTATTCAAGCCAAGTTCTGTAGCATTTGGTGAGATACTTCCAGTCTTTGCTCTCAAATTAACCAATTCAGCTGCAACTGTACCAATACAAATTAAACCCGCCATCAATGAAAGCAGAGTCAATTGCCCTATTTATTAAATTTAAAAGGTCACCAAAAGCACACTACTTATTAAAACATGTGAGCAGTTAGTAACTGATACAAACAGAATGCCAATCTTGTGTCAAGGTAGTTGAAATAGTCCAAAAGGTGTTGCACAGCTTCTGACTGCACTCACTTTAATTCATTGTGCACAAGGTGTTTGAAGCTAACAAACTGTATTACAAGCCCTGCAATAAGTGCATTGCACTAAATCAGCAAGGAGATTGCTTTGGATGTGATGGTTTTTGTGGATGAGGTTTGCCGCATCTGTGGCACCATTGAAATCTCTGTCCAAATGTTATTGTGACAAACACTACAAACCAAAGCACAAATGATACTGCAGGATACCAGGCTCTTGGTGACTCACCTTTGACTCCAAAAGAGCTGCTGACAATCTATCAATATTTGATAGAGCAGGGTCTTGATGGCTTTCAAACATTCACGGAAATCATTTGTGACTACTTTTTATTTTGCCATGAACACAAAATTTCAGATTTCAAAATAAACAAAATTGTGTATTGTTGCATTCTCTGTTTATGATTGTGAATGGTAACAATTTTTAGCAAGAATTCTCATTTTTCTTAATTCTAGATTTTCATTACTCAAAAATCCTCAATCCCAAAAATTCCAAAAACAGTCATTAAATAAATTTTGCATTTTTCTCCCCATTGTAGAATTTCAGTTATCAGAGGGTTTGATAATGCTTCCAAATTTCTTTTATTCAAGCATCCTTTCAAACAAAGAGAAATAAACACTTTTTAAACATTTTCCTGCGCAGTTTTGTTCTCTGAATTCCAAAATGGCAGTTTTTCTTTCATTTTTTCATTATTTTCTAAAATTAAGAAAATTTTCAATGTATTTACAGCTATTTTCAAAAATATTGAGTCAGACAAAATAAATGGCATTTTTTCGATTTTTGATTTTGTCAAATACT
>JADGJH010001043.1:0-12304 GCA_027596945.1 Physocladia obscura
GGAATAAAATGATGTTAGGGTATATTTTGGGTTTTATCTCATGCACTCCACCACAGAGTAATGCAGATTTCAACACTATGTCATCTGAAAAAGCAACTGGAGAAGATGGAATCTTTTGTGAAATGATTAAGGGCTTGTTCAAAACAGACACTGAGACATATATCCTCATTGAAGCAATGGCTCTTATGTTTAATCTGTTCATTTCACTAACAGCCACCCAAACAGAATGAAGCAAAGCCAATGTGGCACTGGTCTACAAAAACAAAGGCAACAAACATGACGTGTCAAATTATCGACCAATCTCTCACTTCAAGAATGCAAATGCTGTTTGAAGGATGTCTCAGACCAGAATTTGAACACTGGGTTAATTCAATGATTGAAATTGCACAATGCAGTTTCAGATGTACTCATTCAACAATGGATCAAGTTCTAACATTGAATAAAATCATAGCAGCACATCCTGAAATTAACACAGTCTACCTTGACATCAAAAAAGCTGCATATGATTGCTGCAACCAGTCTCTACTTTGGACAGAAATCTACAACAATCAGTGAGATCCTAACCAACAGGACACTCATAAAGTCTTGCTTCCCATTCTGCAATCACTGTTTGACTACAACAAGGCTACTCTTTTGGTGAATGGATCCAAGTCAGGTGAAATTGACGTAACACATGGACTCCTGCAAGGAACTCTCTCAGCTTCAATGCTGTTCAATGTGCACATCAACTCACTTCCTGGACTTTTATGCCAGATGCACAGACAAGATGCTGTTCTTGTTGGACCCCATCGTATCAACTCCTTACTCTTTGCAGATGACACTAACATCTTTTCAAAAAATCCAATAGTTCTGCAAAGAATGCTGAACACTACTATGGAATGGGGAAACAGGAAAGGCATCACCTGGGCTCCCCAGAAATCAATTGCTGTTGGTCCAGCCAGACTACAACTCACTATGAACAACACACCTGTACAACAAAAGGACAAACACACATATGTTGGCATGGTCATGACTGCAACTGGTGTGGACATGACTCACTCCTGTGAGAAGAGAACTGGTGATGTACGCAAAACTTTGGCCTGGCTCAAATCAAGAGAACTTAATGGCTTTGGCTTCAGGAATCTATATTCCTTGTGACTCTACCCAGTCTGCATTTGATCTCAACTTGAATATGGCCCAGCATTAAGACCACTCACCCCAACAGAAATACTCCACTCCAGAAATTTCAAAACACCTGTCTTTGCTCTATCTTCTCAGTACCAAACTCCTCATCAATTCCTGCACTTCATCTTATTGCAGCTCCCACAATCACATCAAGAAATTTACTGCTAAATGCATCCTTCCTCAACAGACTACACAACATGGATGAATCTGACAATTTGACTCTTCATACCTACTGCGATGGACTCCAGATTGGATATCTGGCTGGATCCACTTCACTCATCAACACTACTAAACACAAAAATCAACACTTCAACTCACTCTCAGTTTGCTCATTATTACACAATCTTCTTCTCCCTAATATTGAAAAACCACCAATCTACAAAACCCACACACCAATTATCCCTGAAAATATCACCAACAATGATTTCATGCCAACCTTCTTGAAGAACAGCGCAAGGCTACATCCAGAATTGCAAATATTCTTCCAGTCCCAAAATCACCCCAACATTGACACCCAATCATCAACTCAGCTGCATGTCTTCCCAGACACTTCCAATGTGCCATAACTCTCTGGATACTTGGTAGAATCTGAAGCCATCAAGACTGTGTCAAATGCAACACTTCCAAGGTGCTCTCAAGGTAACATGGTGTTGACTGTTCTGGAATCACTCAGTCTCTTACAGCAGCACTCACTCAACCAATCATCATCCCCCCAAACCACCAAGCACTTGGAGCAACAATCATTGACGCAGCTATCAACTCACTCAAGTTCAACTTTGACACAGAACAACTGCAAATCAAGGCTCTGTTTACAGCAATCAACAAGATCAGGACTGAATGTGGTGGATATTCTGAATTCAGTGATGCAAGTGAGGCAACATTTCAACAAGAACTGGATGCAATTCTGGATGGTATTCCTGGCCCAGCAACAACTGCACAGGCGCGCAATATCATTACAAGAAACTTTAACATCAACAATAACCAGGTGCGTGGTGTGCCAGCAAATTGTGGAGGAAGGCCTTGAGGCCAACCACATGAGCAATAACACTTATAAAAAAAAATAAAAAATAAAAAATAAAAAATTCTCCACTTCCACTTCTTTTATTTCTTTCTTTTTTGAAGTTACCAGTAGTGTTGACGTTTTGTCTTAGTACAGTAAATAAAATTGAAATTATTAGGGTTAGGGTAGATTTATCTGTAGAAGAGAAAATAAATAGAAAAAAGAAGAAAAAAAAACAAAAAATAATTCATGCATATTTATTTATTTATTGAAAAAGAAATTGTCATACACTCATTCATATCCCCAATGTTTTTGTTTTAAACAAGGTGTGACTGGTGAAATCAAGGTTGTCCTTTTTTATTTTCAGTGAGCAAAAATGCAAATGTCAGTTTCCAATCTGTATTGCCGTTGTTGACATGAGATTTAAAGAATCAGATGTTGTTAATTGTTTGTTGTCTTGGTTCTTGCTTGCTGAAAGTCTTGGCAAAGAAGTGGCACCATCTGTAACAGTAACAGCAACAGTAGACAGCAATTTGGATGCTGCCAATGAAGATGAGCTTCGAGACAATGACTGAACCAACAACAAAAATAAAAAAACGGAGAGAAAACAATTTTAAAGGGACAGTTGTCGTTGGCGCTTCAGGTGAATTTAATTTCTTAAGATTCCTTGCCAATTCTAGGGCAAGGCAGATTGCGACGGATTGAGACAGTGGGTTGAAGCTTGTAGATGGCATTTGTTTGCTGTTTTTGTATATATATTGTCTAATTTCATTTGTTCATATTTTTATATTTGGAACACTTTTAACTTTCGTTCAATTCTGTGGGTTCTGTAGTTTTGTCAGAAGTCAAGGGACAATTTCCCTCGGGTTTGAGATTTTGTACCATGAACTCATTTCCACTGCTACGAAACTTAATCTAATTTTTTTTCTTTTATTTTTTATTCTTTTCTTTGCTGTCTTTCGTTATTCTTCAAAATCCGTTGGGCGCTGCCAATCTTCAATGCCAAGCATTGAAAACACATTGGTACATTATCCGCACAACACGACCAGTCGTAACCAATTTTTAAAAAAAATAATTATATTCACCAAATGAGAAATGCCAATAATTTAATTTATGATTTTTTGAGGAAGGCAAATATTTTGTGAGTTATTGTCAGAATTTTAAGAAAACGGAACATGGTTCTGAATCATGTCGAATTTTTATTTTTCCAAATATATATTCCATTCTATAAAAGAGAAAACCGAGAAAAAAAATTGGGGAATAATATATGAAGAGAGACGCGAGGTAGGTTATAAAAAAAAAAAAAGAGAAAGAGAAAGAAATCAAAGCGGCGCAACACGAATATTCGAAAACGTGACAGTCTGATTTTGTTGGCTAGCTGCAACAACATCACATTTAGCATTTGCACTTCCGTCATCTAACCAACTCAGACTTCCACTACCCCAATAAGCGAAAATCAAAACCATTCCTTCTGCCATACCTTCGCCTAGATTCACAAGGCCCCCGTAAGAAGTCAACGAGCAGTCATTCGAATTGATGACTTGGATAAATTCCAAGCCCCCTTGCCGATATATAATCTCGACAGTTGCGAGTTCTCCTGTGTCAGTAGAATCATGCGTATAAAATCCAACAGTCAAATCAAACGGCAACAACGTATTGATGTATGTCGCGCCAGGGCCAACTTCCGAATGCAACAATGTGCTTACCGGGCATCCAGCACTGTCGCACTGCCCCGCTGTGTTATCTTGACCCGTTTGATTACATGGGTGTGCTGTTGTTTGCGATGCGCCAATATTCGCCTCCAAAATGTCCATTTCCATGCACGTAGTTTGGGCGTCACAGTATGCGTCCACGCTGAGAGGACTCGCAAGGTCCATTTCAGTAAAGTACAAAGCAGCGTCATAGCCACATGGAACCTGCGATATGTCAACTGTGAAATCAAGTTGGCGGTTTTTCAGGTAAAACGGCTCATATCCAATTCCGCTATCAGCGACTAGATATAGCCGACCTGAACTCAAGGTGAGAGATGATGTGTCTGCGGACGCAGAAAACGAAAAGTTCCAGGAAGGTTGCGAAACAAACGTGTTGCGCCTTGTGCATGTTGTGTCAGAGTCGCAGTATACATATGGCAAGGGTTGCAAGTTTGTCGGTGTGGCGCCATAAGAAGTTATTGTCGTTGTCACACCGTTTGAGTAAGTGATGGTAGTTTGCGGAACAGAGGTCGTGGTGGTGGTAGTAGTTGTAGTGGTAGTAGTTGATGTTGTAGTGGTCGTTGTGGTCGTTGTTGTTGTAGTTGTTACGGTGGTTGATGGTATTGTTGTGGTGGTTGTAGTCGTCGGTATTGTTGTGGTTGCAGTTGAAGTTGAAGTTGTAGCTGTTGGTGTTGTTATAGCCGTGGTTGTGGTTGCAGTCGTCGGTATTTTTGTAATTGTAGTTGTAGTTGTAGTCGACGGTGTTGTTGTTGTGGCTGACGTGGTTGTTGGTTTAGTGGTCGTGGCAGTTGGCGATGGCTGATCTATTGTTGTAGTCGTCACAGCCGTCGTAGTCGTTGATGGAGCAAAGATAGTAGTTTTCGTAGTGGTCGTACTGGTAGTCGTAGTAGTTGGTTTTGTAGTGGTTGTCGCAGTAGTTGTTGTGGTAGTCGTTGTAGTAGTAGTAGTTGTTGTAGTTGCTTTAGTGGTCGCGGTTGATTTCGTGGTGGTAGTGGTAGTCGTAGTTGGTTTGGTGGTGGTAGTAGTAGTCGTAGTTGGTTTGGTGGTAGTGGTAGTTGGCTTGATTGAAGTCTGTATTGGAAATTTGAAATGGTGGTTAGATGTGGAGTCACGTGATGGTAAGGCATACAGTACCGTAGACGTAGACGACGGTGCGGTTTCGATGCACTGCGAGTACCAAGCATTGCTGTAGCTGCATACGGCGCCGGCGACGCAGCATGTCGGGCCCGAAAAGCCAGAGCCGCCGCACTGGCCGTAAAGAGCCGTGCAGCCACTACCACCTCCACCGCCACCACTGCCACCGCCGCTATTTGCATTCGTCGGACTGGGACTGGCACTGGCGCCGCTTCCACTGCCACCAGGCAGACACTGGCTGTACCACTGGCTCGAGTACACGCACCCCGAGCCCGTCTGGCAACACGTTGGCCCCGCATACCCAATGCCCCCGCACTGCCCGTACACCGGCACGCACGCAAGATCGGCCCCTGTCGGTGGCGCCGCCACGCACTGTGAATACCAGTCGTTGCTGTACCGACACTCGGCCCCTGGAACACAGCATTGTGGGCCGCCGAATCCAATACCTCCGCATTGCCCGTATAGCGCCGAGCACGACGACCCATGCACATCCGTCGCTAATGTTACCAACAGGATTGCTAGCCCGAGTAGCCAATGAGTCATCAGTCCCATTGTCTAATCCACAGGTAGCGTGTGATTGAAATATGCGAAAATTTGATAGGAAAATTTGTTGCATAAAAATGACTTTTAAAATGAAACACAAAGAGGATCAAACTGGAGGATTCGTCGGTGGAACTTCAGTTCAAAAACGAAGAGAGAGAGCAAAAGGGACATGGAATACAATATTAGAAAGAAAACAAGATCGAAAATAATACAATATTCCTTTTGTGAGTACCAAGATCTCAGTTTTAATCAAGAAAAAAAAAAAAACACTCGAAAAATTAACAAGCCGATGACAAAAAAAAAGTTATGCCCCAAACGAGCCTTAATTACGGCCTCAATACACCAGCAGTCCCAGCGTTTGCAGCAGACCCTGCAGACGCTGTTGTACCTACAGCAGTCGGAGGTGCATCTTATATATATAAAAAACAGCAAAAAACCAGAGTTGAGTACAAGCATTTATCAAGAAGAAAAAAATATTTAAAAAAAAGGCATACCAAGATTTGACACAGCAATCAAATCTACCGGCTCTTCCGGGTGCTTGTCATGCAACAACACAATCCCCCCCGTAAAAGTCTTCTTGACCGGTGCATAGCGCGAATTCTCCTTAAACTTAATATACTTCAGCTGCGCGGGCACAACACGCGTCATGTTTTCAATAACTTCAAACGACGGCTCCTTCTTTTTCTTCTTTTTGTCTGACTCGGCTGCCGTTCCTTCTGTCGCTGTTGGCGTGACTCCCGATTCATCGGTACCACCGGCAGGTGTCTTCTTGTCATCAAGATCCATGGATACTGTGTCGTCCTTCTTTTTGCGCGCGGCTGCCTTGGCTGTGGTTGACAAAACAGCTGTCGCAACTTTTTCAACTTCTTTGGTCTCGGGAAGCTTGGTTTCTGGTGGATATGCAAACAGGGATGGACGTGCATTTGAAATCAATTCGAATTTTGGAATCTGCGGTTTTAACTCGTCAATCATTTGAAGAAATTTCACAAAAAAATAAAAAATAAAAAAATATTACATTGAGATCCTTGTCCAACCCAATAATTCCAGTCGGCGTAAATGCAAGCGACAAAAAGTGCGATAATGGATACCAGTACCAAAATTGCGTGAACACCGCCATTCCAACAACAGCACTCATGCGAGCTGAAACTCCTGCAGGCCCGCGCAATGAAATTGTCACATTGCGGCCTCCAGCATCTAAGATTCCTTGTCCCAAAACGGCTCCAAAAATTGCCATCGGCTCTTCATACTTGTCCTTAATAATTGTTTCAAATCGTTTCCGGACAATTTCAACCCAATTTGTCGATGCTGGTGGCTCATCTTTTAAAGCAGCGTCTTTCGCCGCTGTTGTGGCTGTCAGAGCACTAGTTGGTATTGCTGCTGTAGCTTCACCCTTTTTCTCCTCCTTTTTGGTTTCTCCATCCTTTTTGGCTTCGCCTTCCTTCTTTTCTCCTTCCGTTCCAGCTGCAGCGGCAGAAACAGGAGCAGTAGCAGCCGGTTTTGCAACTACAACCGGCGTCTTGCCACCGCCACTAACCTCATTGTGTTGCACCAAAACCATAGCCATAGCCATCAACGCACCCTGTCTGACAAAATCAACGCTATCCTTTGTTAACGGATCTAAAAGCTCCAATGCATCACCCATTGCAGTACCAGCACAGGCAATACCAAGTGCAAGGCAGGCACCGTAACGCACATGCGGGTTGTAACTCTCAGCTAGTAACTGCACCACCCGCGGAACCTGAGCAGGAGCTCGCAGAAGCACAAACCCAAGCGCTGTGACTGCAGCACGTCGTACATCATCCGATACATCCGACACAGCAACATGCAGCAGTCGTGCAATTGCCTTATTGTTTGCCGTCGCACTATACGCCATCGCTACAGTGTAGATTCCCGAATACCGCAGAATCGGGTCTTTGTCAGCACAAAGTTGCTCAATCAGTCCATCAGCAGCTTCCTCCTTCGCGTACATAATCAAAGAAATTCCAATCGCAAGCCCGCGAATAATCTTCTCGTGCTGCGTTTCATGCGCATACTGCAGCATTTCTTCAATCACTTTTCCGTTCGCTGTCCCAATGTTGATAAGCCCCATCGCAAGACCAGCAGCTTCCCCTGCGACTGCACTATCAGTAAACAACACGTTCTTGAGTTCTTCGTATGCAACTTCGTTTCCACTCGCCATACCAGCTACTCCGAGCCCGAGACACGCACCATGCTGGATTACCTCGTTTTGAGTGTTTTTAAGCGAGTTTGTAAGGAAACCCACTACTTCTTTGCCGTGATTCGCGTGTATTAGGCCAAGCGCGAATAGACTTCCACCTTCGCTGTACGGGCTGCCGCTGATCCCGTCACGGGGAAGGTATGGCGCTAAAACTGCTTTTCCGCGTGAAATATGGCCCTTGTGGATAACACCAAGTCCAGCAGTTGCAGTGAATTTTGTCCAGTTGGTTGCTTTCGCAAGCCATTCAAGATTCTGCCGCAAAAATTCGTCAGATGTTGTACCTGCATTCATGAATCCGTTGGCGACGGTAATAGCGCTGTGATAAACAGCACTGCGATTTTCGAGCGCGATTCGCGTTTGTTTCAGAATTAAAAGATCAGTGTGGTTGGTTCTGTAGAGAAAATCGAGGTGAAGTTTGATACTGAGAGAGCCTGACAGAATCTTGTGAATTTGGTCGAGAGGCGTTGGAATTCCAGTTGTTACTACAAGTGGCGAGGCTGGTTGCTGGGCAGGAATTAAAGGAGTCTGCTCGTCAGTTTCCATCGCGTCTGCTGTATCTTCTTCGGTATTTGTTGGAGGCGAAGTCACCGACAATGATGCCAAGGGAATAGTTGTCGAAGTGGAAGTTGGTGGCGGAAGAGTGGCAATCACATTGAGCAAAAATTCCTGAGTGGCATTCGCTTCCAAATCAAACGCAATTTGATATGCGAGAATTGTGTGATAGTCATCTTTTGAAAGAAGGTTTTGCAACAATGCAGCTGCATGGATGGCATCATTCAGGTGAAAATAGCAAATTGCGCAAGCAATGTAATCTGGCTCGGCCAGGTTTCCATACAGCTTCACAAGTAGATTCAAAACCTTGTTCCTGAACTCAAGTGAGGAAATAAGTGCCAAAGATGCATCCATCAGATATGCAAGGAGCTCCGACTGGTTGCCTTTTAAGACAGTCTCTTCAATCACATCCAGGCGTTGGGCTTCGAGTGCGATTCCAAGAGCTTGTTTAAATTCGCCATCCTATTTTAATTTTTTTTCGTATTTATTGGAGAAGAGAAAACAAAGATCAAACCTTGTGACACACAAGAAACATACGATGAACCACATCTTCCAAACGCAGATCAATTGAGGGCAGAAGTTCGGGGTCATTGCGCAGAGTAATATACTTGTCAATGCATTTGGAAACGAGAGTCTCAACATATTCTGAAGAATTCAGGCTTGGTTCAAAAAGCTTCCCAGCGCCCAAAGCAAACGATAGAGAATCATCATATTCGCCAAGATGGTAGTATACTTTTGAAGCAACGAGGGCTGCCAGTTCACGGTGCGAGAATGCTGGGTCTTCGTAGAGAATTTCGCTAAAAACAGCGGATAAGCAATAACAACAATAACTAAGAAAAATACATTTTAGTGATTGAATCAGATATTTCCGCCCAAAATTGATCGACGATAGCATTGAGTTGTTGGAGGGCAAAAACTTTGAGACGCTCATCATGTTCATCGAGAAGGGAGATCGCACCAGCTGCCAACAAAAAGACATAAATAACAAAAAATATTACGTGGACTGCGACTTACCAGCTGATGTTAAAAGCGACACCATTTGAGATTCTGAAGAGCAGCACAAAGAAGATAAGACATGGTGAATGATTGTGTTGAGTAAAATCAGAATTGACTAGAAAAAGAAAAAAAGCGGATACGGTGGCTAGCTTGGGCAATGGAATAATAGTAATATGGAATAGTACAGCGCAACTCGTGCTTAATGAACGGCGAAAAACAATACAAGAAAGCACGGAAGCGGAGAAGGAGACAGCAAATAAAAGCCACGCGTTCATTTTTCTCACCTTTTTTTACAATACACAAAAACACAAAAGGTTGGCGACAAATCCAACAGTCTGGAAGATGGAGTTGGCTGAGGAACAACAGTGAGTTTCCTTTTCGCTTTTTTTGTTTGCATTTGTATTTGTTTAAGTTATTCGCCCGTCCGTGCGCCTGCCCCACGTTCTCACTTTTTGCATTCTGCAAGAAAAGACTCTTTGATCAAACTTTTCGAGCAAAGCAAAACTGATAATAAACTGAAACGAAATTGCTTGATAGAGTCCAAGTCCAAGTCGTATCATATTTCGTGGCTACTGCGCGCACACCATGGACGGTAACCATCTTTTCTGTTCTGCTTGTATTGACCAATAAACCCTATTCTGATGATTTTCAAACAACTAGCTTACCGACAAATTAGCAGGCCATATGGAGGAAAATGTATTGCGGCTCTTGGAAAAACAATTCCCAAGGTCTCTGGCGCTCGACAGTACTTACAGAAACATCTCAGTTCCACCAACAACAGCCTCTCCAGCTGTTGATCGGCGCCGTGCAAAAGCCGCTTTGTTGGTTGTACTTTTATGTATCTCGAGGAAGAAACTTCGCGCATGTGCTGCGAATGCAGAAACGGTAGTTTATTTTTTAAATTATATCTTTTTAAAAAAAAAAATAAAACAAGTTCCTTGATTCCGTCATCGAAACGGAGCCAGACGCGCTTATACGCACTCTCGCGCATCTTGTTCGCCCTTTTGTCTCGTTAACCAATCCTGGAATTAATATTGCGTTGGATACAATTACTACTTCGACTAGTTCGATCTTTTCGGACGCTCTTGACACGCTTACAGCCACTCTTGACAAAATGACAATCAACTGCAATCCGCCTGTATTTAGATACCTTGCTCCCAGTGTCACGGATGCAATTCTTAATCCTCCAAACACCCCTACCAGGGTGACACCATTCAAAATTCAGAATACGTGGGTTCTAGCTGAAAGTAGCGCTCCTGCTATTATAACTACGACTGAAAATAATAATGCTGATTTGACTGCTTCGTTAATCTCTGATTCCGCTCATTCCGCTTATATCATGGCTTGTTCGAATTCTGCACTATTTGGTGCACAGATGAATTTCAAACCCGGCGAGGAATTGGTTGATTTGGTCAAAGAGCGTGCAATTCGACGCAAATTCTGGGCTAATTATTCTGGGAGCGGTAAATTCACATTCTGTCAAACAACAAAAATTGAAGAAAATTTTTTTAAAATCAAGTTAAAGCTGCGACACCAGTATCAGCCACGGTTCCGAATCTCACTTCAGCAACTGTTACATCGAGTGCAAATCCAGGTTCCGCTCCGACAGCAGTCATGAATGGCGCAGTTTTACCCCCTCGAAAGTATTCTGCCAGCTCAGCTCTTGATTTTTCTGGTTCTGTAAAGCGCACCAAAACAACTACAAATCCATTATCACAAAGTTTGTTTATTAGTAATTAAATTTTCTGGTGAATTTAAATTAACCAAAAACTGCAGAACGTTCAAATGCATCGTTTTCATCATCAGCTGTGGCTGGAGGGGCAAAAAAAATTGGCGCCGGACTGCAAACAACAACAAAAATCCGGATGCTTGAGGTTGATTATATTGCCAAAGAAGAAAGAGCAAAATTTGAGCAGAAGAAAAAAGCAGAGGATGGTACATATTATTTATTATTGATCTATTAGTATTTGCTTGTATTTAGTACTGTCATTTATTTTATTGCTTATAAATTTTTGTTGAATGAAATATTTTGATTTAATTCATGTAGATGCGAATAATGAAGCTGCGCGAAAGAAACGTGAACAAGAAGAAAAGCGCCAACAGGCTCGAGACAGCAAAGAACGTGAACTGGAAGAAAAACGAATCAAACGCGAACGTGCTATTGAAGACAAGCGCAATCGTGAAGCCGAAGAAAAAACGAAAAGAGAAGCAGAGCGGCAAAAGCGCGAGGATATGAAAAAAAGGCGAATTGATGAGGAAAAAGATCGCGAAGGTAAATCTAAAACTTGAGCCGAAACAAGCATGCTTTCGTTTATTTATTTTTTGCAAACAGAAAAGAGAAGAAGGAGGTCTGTGGAAACACCAGAAACGGTGAGAGCGCCATCTCCTCCAAAAATTCGTGGAAATATTCAAGACCCGTCGACTTTACCACCTTGGGAACAACCACAGCAGCAACAGCAGTTTATTTTTCAACAACAGCAACAGCCGGTGGTTGTGGTGGAAAATACAACACCAACTGTTTCTGCTGTTACTGTTCTTGGCGCAGATATCCATCAAGTGAGCCAAAAAGATCGCGAAATTGTCGAAAAATTCCTTACGGGTCATTATGGTAATAATTATTTTTGTTTCAATATTTACTTGTGGCTAATACTCGGTTAAAGAAAAACATCCAGAAACAAAAGATATAAAATTAAATGAAATAACTGTTCGTGATGAAGCAACAGGTGTGATGCAAATTCATACATTGTATCTTGTGTTGGATTACGAAGCATGCAAATGGAAGAAAGTCAAACGAAAAAGAAGAATTTGATGTTTCACTTGTTTTTGCTGTTGTTTGATGATATGTTTGTCTTGTTTTTGGTTTTGATTTTGACTTTTCTGCTGTTTTCTCTTTTTTTTTTTTCTTTTCTTTTCTGCTTTCTCTGGTTCTGGTTGAGACAAAATTGTCTGAGATTTGGGCTGTGTTGGGGAGAAAAAATTTTTGAC
>JADGJH010001046.1:1893-12292 GCA_027596945.1 Physocladia obscura
CATTTTTTTTTCCAATATAAAATTGTTTGCATTTTTCCATTTCCATGTTACTTTGTTTAATATTCAATTTAATTAAACCGTTGTTCACAAAAAAAAAAAAAAAAAAGGGAACGCACTTACGCAACATATACGCATTCAAAAACAACAAGCTTAGAACGTTATTCACACACGGATCATTTTGATCAATATTTTGTTGTGCAGCAGCGTAAAACTGTGAAGCATCAATTTCGAGCTTTCGATAAACAACAGTAACAGCGCACATCGCGTTCAAAAGTGCTTGAAAATGCCTCTCGATTCCATAGCCAAGTAAGGTCGATGGATGTACAATCGGCCACATAGGATAGATGTCCGAAAAGAAAGATTGAATTAGAAGGGTAACAGTGGGAAGGACCTGTGCGTCAAAGATCAAAGTTGCTTTGTCGATCCACGGAGAAAATAAAATTGAGTTGCTTTGGGAGATTATGGGTTCTGAGATAACGATTTGTGCGGTTGGTTGAAGTTGTTGGAGTTGTTGTTGGATGCTTTTTTGGCGTGGGCCACGTTTCTTTATTTCTCTCGCAAATGTGCACGCAATCATTGATTTTGTACAGTTCGAGCAGCCGTTTAATATATCGGTGGGTTGTTTTTCGCAGCGTACTTTCTGTGTAATGGTGTTACAAAAATTATTTCGCATGTTGATATACCCTCAGAAAGCACGCGTCACATGCGACTTGGGCCAGCGCGACAGGAACTTTGCGCTTCTTTGCTGCGGAGTCTTTATCGTTGTTGGTTGGCTCTGTTCTCGTTGTGGATTCTGGGCCAAACAACCAGTTCCAGTCAGTGTGATCCTCTGGTTGCATTCTGATTTCAAATAAGGAAAATTTTCAATTGTGTTGATCAAAAAGTCTCTGCAGACATGCACACTGGAAAACATTTCTTGCTTTATTATTTGAAAGGGGGACAAGAGTGTAAGAGGAATAAAAAAATAAAACAAGTTGTGAGAAGAAATGCTTGTTACTTTTTTCATACGTGGGAAAATGGCTCAGCATCAGAGCGAGTTTTTGGGCACGTAGTGGAAGTTGGGATCACTGTTTGAGGCGTTGTCTGAAGATTTTCAATTTTAATCAACTGTCATCCACAATCATTTTAATTTGTGCAAATTGAGAGATGACAACGTTGTGCTTTCCACTGACGGGATCAGTGCAGTGCTCGGACTTTGCTGGTTAGTACCGGCTTCATCTTTGCAATGGCTCGGTGGATGTTTGATGTTTGATGATCCAGCGTACAATGTGTTCATTCCGTCCACCTTGTCGGGCAGCGTGACTGATGCCGCGTCTCTCGATTCGTACCTCACCAACGCATTCGACACGGCCAACGACACGGGTACGTTTGGCGCCGTCGTACGATCGGCCGGTGGCTACGACTGCACTGACTGGAATGGCACGGGGTTGCGATACTACCGGTACTTGCCTTCCATGTTCCTAGTATCACTGTTACCTCAGTACTGATTCTTATTATAGTACCTCTAATTGCGCATACCTGATTACGTCGGGCATTGGTGTCGTTGCTACCGGCGCCTCAGCTGCCTGCACCGCGGCCGGCACTGTCTTCCCGTTGTGTTTGTCAACCTTCTCCAAGTTCGAGACTTCCTGGGCTACAACTCTCTCTAACCCAACCTTCTGTCCCAACGGCGAGGCTCAAGTCTCCAAAGACCTTTCGTCGCAGTACCAGGTTAGTGTTACATACAATCATCAAGTATTAAATTACTCGTACTAAATACTTTGAAATAGGGTGTTGAAGTTGACATGTCTACCAACACAGCCACTTGCACCGTATCCATGGCCGTCGATGCGGCTAACTGTGGTACTTTCATTACTTTTTATTAATCGTAATATGATAACCAATGATGTTCTGGTAATTGTTAATCACAGGCTTTGAGACTGCTGCTGAAGCCACCGCGTTCTGTGCAACAACAACTGTCGCAACCGAATCGTGCTGCTCGTCGTTTGTCTCATCCGTTGCAACTACCAGTATCACCACTACCGCCAGTGTTGCTGGGATTGTCTCAAGTACCAACTCCGCTTTAGCCACCTCATCTTCTACATCCACTACTACCACTTCATCTTCGTCCACCTCTCTTCCAATTCCAATTATTGCCGGTGCGGGCGGTGGTGCGCTTCTCATCATCATTGCACTTGTAGCATTCTGCTGCTGGAGAAAGCGACGTCAGAGAGCCGCGACTACTGTCTACGAAATGGACACAGACACTCAAAATTTCAACAAGAGTGCTGCTCCTATGGGTTTTGCCAATGCAACTCCCATGGCAGCCCAGATTGGTATGTCAGGAAGGAACCAACAGCAACAATCAGATGTTTGTCAGGCCGTTTACGATTACACTGCCAGTATGGGTGACGAGCTTAGTACCATGGTTGGCGATAAGATAATCTTGAAAGTTGAATACGATGGTATGTTTTTTGTATTTGACAATTTTTCCTAATGAAATTTTTGAATCACGCGACTTAATCAAACTGCAGATGGCTGGGGTTACGGATTCAACACAAGAACAAGGAAAGAGGGAGCATTTCCTCTCGATATTTTGGACAGATTTCAAGGCGGCGCTCAAGGATATAATGACGGTAACCGCAACAACCGCGTTTCATCAATGTACGGTCCAAGTGGAAATAACAACAAAAACAACACTGAATCTTATTATGATGGCGGAAACAATACTGATTCATACTATGCACCTGGTGGAAATAATACCGATTCATTCTATGATGGTGGCACCAATACCGATTCATACTATGCCCCAGGCGGCGGCAATAACACTGATTCATCGTATTATCCACAATCAGAATATGGTACTGATTCAGTCTACGCGCCAGGCGGTGTCAGTGGTGGAAATAACATTCACGAAGCTGTATACGATTTCACACCTGAACAAGATGATGAAGTGGAATTACGTGTTGGAGATAAAGTTGAATTGAAGCACCAATATGATGATGGGTGAAGTTCACTTTTTTTAAAATTATTTTAAAATTTTTAAAATGAAATTCGAAATTAATTTCATCGAACAGATGGGCGCATGGCAAAAATTTGGCGATCAACAAGGAAGGGTTATTCCCGTTAGATTGTCTCCAAGGATTCGATGGGCCACAGCAATTTGACGCTGAAGGCAAAAAGACATACAATAACCGTGTTTCATCAATGTATGGAGCAGAATCTGTGTATACCAATTCAGTGTATTATGGAAATAACACGGATTCTGTGTACTACAATTGAAAGGATCTTCTGTAAATGCTGCGACTCCCCCTTTCTGTTTTCATACGAATTCCTCTTTTTTACAAACATTTCTTTCCATTATCTCTTTTTTTTTTTTTTTTTTTTTTTCTGAGCTGGAATTGGAGTGAATTTTGATCGAAAGAAAAGTAATAGAGATTATTGAAATAGTGAGAATTTGTTAATTGTGAGGAATTTTTATCTGAATAGTTTCGGCTTGAACAAGAAATTTTCAAGAAAGTAGTTTGCAGGAATGACAACGCCTTACTGCTTACCTCTGACGGGTAGCAAGCTCTGCCCAGACTTTGTCAGTGAGTATTTAGTACTCTCCTTGGATTGATCGGTGTCCCTGTTTTGAATGAATGCCAGACATTAAACGCTCTTGTAAACAATAGGTTATAGTGCATACATTGCCATCGGCAGCATCACAGATGTCACTTCTTTCGATGCATACGTGACCGCTGCTTCTTCTGATAATTCTACTAATGCTAGCGACTTTGGCGCCGCAATGGTTGGATCGTATTACAACTGTGCTGGATGGTCATTGTTTCATTTACTTTAATTTAACTTCTCTTTTGGGATCTAAATGTACACGCATACACAAAACCCGAAAGGGATGGCACAGGATTGCGTTATCAGGCAACAGCACTATGCATCGAACTTGTTGGATTCGGTATCGGCAACACAGACACTGCAACGCCGTGTAATCCTGCCGGCACTATTCTCCCAGTGTGCCAGTCCACCGTCACAAAATTCGCCAACGCATGGAATACTGTTTTTTCAAACACTGCATTTTGCCCGAATGGGGAGAACACGGCAGCTAATAATTACGTTACATATTTGACCGGACTGTCTTCGTCATTGTCGTCCAGTTCTACGTGTATTGTTGGCGAATCGAATGAAGTCAACAATTGCGGTGTGTTTTTATACCGTTTCTAGTTTTAATCTCTATGCTTATTTGTGATGGCTTTGTGATATTATTTTCTCAGGGTTTACTACAGCCGCGCAAGCCCAGACTTTTTGTAACACTGATACAACCGGCGATTCGTGCTGTACCGCTTTTCGAGTAGCTACCACATCTGCTGCAGCTGCGACCGGGAGTGGGTCATTGTCGGCAATATCCACCACAACTTCAACCTCAGCCGCATCCTCCAGCTCCAGCTCATCCAGCTCCACAAGCTCAAGTAGCATGATATACATCTACGCAGGCGCTGGCGCTGGTGCCTTCATAATCATCGCAGTTTGCGTATACTGCTTTTGTTTCCGCAAAAAGAAAACGCTTTCGCTTGACGAAGTGTATGGGAAAACTGGAAACGACGAATATGGTGATTTGGCGATGAGCAAAATGCAACCAGCGCCAATTGGAAAGTCGACGCCGCCGTCCAAAATGTCGAAGGATATATATGCTTCGAAATTTAATTACAAGCCGCAGCAGCCTGATGAATTGCAAACATTTGCCGGAGATCGCGTGGTTGTCAAGCATCGGTATGATGATGGATGGGGTTATGGATCGAATACTAGGTTTGTTCCTGTTTTATCGCCTTTTTGTGTTTTTGTCGCGTTTGTGTTAATGTATTTTTCTGTAAAGAACTGGCTTGGAGGGACTGTTTCCTCTTGATCTTTTGGATGGCATTGACTTGGATCCTTTCAGTCAAGGCATACAGAAACAGGATTCTGGCTTCAATAAGCGGGTATCAAGTTTGTATGGTCCTCCTGCAGGTGGGTTTGGACAGCAACAGCAATCTTGGAATCAGCAGCCAATTCAACCGCCACCAGTGGCAATTCCAATGCCTATGGGCAACAAAAGCATCAACAATAACAAAAACATCAACTTTAGTGGTGGTGGCGGTCCAAAAATTGACGAAAATATCCTTAATGTTATCAAGGACTTTGATCCTTCTCAATCAGATGAAATGGAATTACGTAAGTTGTCTCAAAAAAATTTTTTTTTGATTGCCCTTTTCATTTTATTAACTTTTACTTAGGTGTTGGGGATCCAATTCTCGTGAAAGAAGAATACGACGACGGATGGGGCTTTGGAACAAACAAAGTAACGAATCAATCAGGACTTTTCCCCCTTGATTGCGTGGATCGATTAGTCAAGAAACATGACGTCCGAAACTCGAGTTTGATGGCTGCGTCTGCTACTCCAAAACTCCCAGGTCAACAACAGCAAAAACCTTTTGCCGCAGTCGCCGCAGCTCCATTTCCTGCTTCCGACACATTCGACGTAGTTGAAGACTTTGACCCTGAAAATGGGGACGAAATAGAATTGCGTGTTGGCGATAAAGTCAAAGTCACAAAGAAATACGATGACGGATGGTGCACAGGTCTCAATTTGGCCACAAATCAATCTGGGCTTCTGCCGCTGGATTGTTTATCTGAATTCGCCACTGGACAGCAAAAGCCTATAAAACCTGATGGAAAGAAGTTACAGAAACAGCGCTTGTCGTCGATTTATGATGCTGATTTTTCGTATGGAGCTAATGCAGTTGTGCTGGCCACTGCTGCAACAGCGTCAGACATATACGATGTTGTCGAAGATTTTGACCCTGAAAATGGCGATGAAATTGAATTACGCGTAGGTGATAAAGTTAAAGTGACGAAACAATACGACGATGGTTGGTGCACAGGTTTGAATACGACGACAAACCAAACTGGATTATTACCTTTGGACTGTTTGTCAACGTTTGCTACTGGACAACAGAAGCCTGTTAAACCTGATGGAAAGAAGTTACAGAAACAGCGCTTGTCGTCAATCTATGATGCTGATTTTTCGTATGGAGCTAATGCAGTTGTGCCGGCCACTGCTGCGGCAGCGTCAGACATGTATGATGTTGTCGAAGACTTTGATCCCGAGAATGTTGACGAGATTGAATTGCGTGTTGGTGATAAAGTTAAAGTCACAAAAAAATACGACGACGGATGGTGCACGGGTGTAAATACTACAACGAACCTCACTGGACTGCTACCATTGGACTGTTTATCGGCATTTGCGACCGGACAACAGAAGTCTGTTAAACCGGACGGAAAGAAGTTGCAGAAGCAACGAATTTCGTCAATTTACGATGCAGACTTTTCATATTCTGCTGCACCATCTGCTGTATCCGTTCCGGCACTTGCTGCAAAATCAGGACAGTCAGATGTATATGATGTTGTTGAAGACTTTGATCCCGAGAATGGTGATGAGATTGAATTGAGAGTTGGTGATAAAGTTAAAGTGACGAAACAATACGACGATGGATGGTGCACAGGTCTGAACATGGCAACTAACCAAACTGGATTATTGCCATTAGACTGTTTATCCGCGTTCGCAACTGGTCAGCAAAAAGTTGTTAAACCTGATGGGAAAAAACTACAGAAACAACGTATGTCATCAATCTACGATGGTGACTTTTCGTATGGCACACCATCTGAGGTCCCATCAGCTGCTGCAACATTTGGACCTGTTTCTTCTGGAAAATTTGACAGTTATACTGTTGCTGAAGATTTTGATCCAGAAAACGGCGACGAAATCGAGTTGCGTGTCGGCGATCAAGTTCAAGTCCAAAAAAAATACGATGATGGATGGTGCACTGGTCTCAACACGGCTACAAACCAAACTGGACTGTTCCCGTTAGACTGTCTTTCGGGATTTACAAACGGGCAGCAGAAGCCAGTTAAAGCTGACGGCAAAAAATTGCAGAAACAACGCATGTCGTCGATTTACGATGCTGACTTTTCTTACTCGGCGATTCCGCCAGCTTCTTCGACGACAGCTGCTGCCTCAAACACTTACGGTATTTACGCTGTCACCGAAGATTTTGATCCCGAAAATGCAGATGAGATTGAACTGCGAGTGGGTGATAACGTTCAAGTTAAGAAACAGTATGACGACGGATGGTGCACAGGTGTTAATACCGCCACCAACCAGACTGGGTTGTTGCCGTTAGATTGTCTGGCTGGATTTTCGAGCGGACAACAGAAGCCTGTCAAGCCTGACGGCAAAAAGCTTCAGAAGCAACGCGTCTCGTCCATTTATGATGCTGACTTTTCGTCTTATGGCGGCGGTGGTGGTTATGGAGGTGCCGCACCACCAGCTCTGAAAGCTGTTTTTGATTATCAACCAACTCAGAAAGATGAAATGGATATTAGAGTGGGAGATCGGATTGAATTAAAGAAGCAGTTTGAAGACGGCTGGGCTGAAGGTAAAATGCTTCCTTTTTTGGTAACTTTAAATTTTAAAATTAAATAAACAATCTAGGGCGTAACCTTGAGACCAACCAGTCTGGCTTGTTCCCATTGGACTGTCTTCCTGGATATGGCGCAGACACTGGATCCAAGGCAGGAAACAAGAACAGGACTTCGTCTCTGTATGGATACTGAAAAAAAAATTTTTGATACGATTTTGTTGTTTTTTTTCTTCATATTCTTTCCTCATTTTTTTTTCCGATTCCGTATCCTTCCTTTCTTCCTTATTTTCTTTCTTTTTCGTATTTTTTTTTTTTCTGCCGTCTTTTTTCTGTGCGTATAACTTTTCTTGGGCATTTATAGAGATAATAAAAAATGCGAAACAAAGTCATAAAAGCGACCAAGCGAACCATCAAAACTGAATTTTAATTTTTGAAATTTTTCATTTTTTGTCGGATCCCGCTTTTTTGGGAAATTCGGCAGGTGTCAATATTTTGGTATATTGACGGGTTAATAATAATATAAAGGCGAAAACGATTGTATCAAAGCTAAACAAGTGCGCAAGGTCCCAAGAAAGAATCAGGTGGGTGCGTTTGCTAAGGATTTGAACTGTAGATAATTGTAGTGGAATTACAGAGAGCTATGCGGGTTGAAAAAATTACTATTCTTAGAAGTTGGAGAAGGATGTTTTCAAAAGAGTTCACAAATCGTTTGAAATACTTAAAACCCCTGTTGGCTTTTGTTTATGATAAATCTAATACATATTTTAGGAAATTTGATCCAAAAAGTTTGTTTCATGTCACAGCAAGTTTCGCTTCTTGTATCGACAATGATGATGGGAATGACTCTCGAGATCAACATACGAGGAATCGCAAGTGGAATTCGACGGATTTCTGGCGAAGGAAAGACTATTGGAATCGTGATTCTTGTTTGTAATTTGCTATGCCTGCTACAAGCTGTCGGTTATGTTTGGTCACAGTTCACAGTTCCGAGTACCTGCTTCCTCGTCAATCTATTTGACAATTTGATGTATCATTTATTCATGATTGGATTCGGTAAATTCTGTGTCTCAGTACTGTCCGTTTCCTTTGTTTTTCTGACTTTTCTTCTCAGATGTGTTTCTGTTGTACAAAACGTGGCTTGTATTTGGGAAACCAAATCGAATATTGGCTGTCGCAACTATTTTAACCATTAATCGAATATGTTGGGGAGCGTATGATCTTGGTGTTTCAGAGGGAATATGGGACGATATGAACGGCTGTGTATGGTATTCAAATTCAAAATCTGCTTATGGATATTACTCTGCAGACATTTCTTGCGATATTTTTGCGACATTTTCGATTCTGTACATGTGGTTCCAGCTTTTCAAATCTGATATTCAACAAATGATGTTTATTTTAGTCCTAGAAAACGGTATTTATATGAATATATTTTTCGCCTTCCATTACTTTGTATCATAATTGTTTATTTCTCCTCGAGAATAGCTATTCGATCTGCTATCAGCGTAATAGTGGTAATCATTGGATTAGTTATTGTTTCCACTGAAAACACAACTCTTGTAATGTATCTCGCGGCATTTCAGGCATATGCGTTTTCGCAGTTGCTGAACAGTGAAGATTATTGGTTTCAACGTCGAAATGCTGCCTTAGCAGAAGATAGAGACAGAGAATCAAAAAGGAACGAATATGAGATGACAATATAATGATTCACCATGGACTAGATTAATGTTTAAATAAATAAGTTATGACCTGTTGTTGGACAATTAATTAGAAAACTTGTGAAATTTTGAACCTCAGTTGATCTCAAAGCTATTTATGTGTGAACCTCTGAAAAAGACTTATTTCCCAGCAATTTCCTCTCCTTTCAGATCAAGGACAAAAATAAAATGAACTTTCAGCTCAGCTGGCAACAAACAAACAGCATCAAAACAATCACTTTCATATTTTCATTCAAATTAACAAATATTAGAATGGTATATTTATCCAAAGTTATGAATAGATTTTCAATGATAAACTTGTCATGAGGGAATATGGTTCTCAGATTTGGTTTTACAATAAATACTGCAATAGGCACTCAGATGAAAGGCATGGCAAACTGGGCAGGTAAAAGAATTTGGGTTTGTCTCTTTGTTGTGCAAATTGATGGTGTTTTTTGAGCAGAACAAGCATTTCCTTGTCACCATTCCTCTTTCTTATTAGTTGCAGCTTCTTGTATGGTTTTTTGCTGTTCTTCTGCTTTTTGTTGCTTTTTGTGCAATTCTTAAAAGCTATATATGTGGTCTGTTTTAATGAACTTACCTGGCTTTACTGGTGCCTTTACAATAGCTAATCCAATGCTTGATGTGATGAAAACTTTGATTACAACATTGGGAGCAGCTTGAGCACTTTGTATTTTGGCAGATTGAAGGCCAATGACTTTTTCTTTGTTGAATGGAAAAATCCCCATTCTCTTGAAAACAGCTTGGATAATCTTTGGTGTGATGCAAGTTTTGGCTTCTATTGTGATTGAGATCAGCTCTTCACCAATTTTGCCCAAAAAATCTGTCACAAAGCTCCTGCTGGTAGTTAAGATAGATTCAAACTGTATTGAAGAATAAATATTGAAACACTTAAATCACTCAAAAAAAGAAAAAAAAAAGAAAAAACAGTAGATTTGCCTTTCTGTTGTACCATTTTGTTGCAGTTTAATTGCAGTCCCCCCCTCCCAAATTCTCCTGTGATATCTAGTGAGCAGGTTTAAGAATCTGAAAATTTGCCAACAGGTTTTAGAGAAATATTGATTTGTTGTGACTATTTCAGAAAAGAAACCAATGGTTTTTATACATTTTCCAGTGTCATGGGAGCACCTTGGTTTAATTGATCATGTTAAAATTCCATGACCAGTGGCAACAGTCAGGAATAATTCACTGCCAAATAAAATAATCCATCCATTCTTTGTGTACAATAAATAAGAATTGAAATACAAAGCTTTT
>JADGJH010001047.1:0-12291 GCA_027596945.1 Physocladia obscura
AAACCAAAGAGCTTTATTCTGAGGAGGATAATGACAAAGAAAATGGTAAGCTCTTGTTTTGTGCAATTATTTTCTCTCTAGTCACAGTCAAGGCTAGATCATGTGTTCATAACAGTGGCGCTTCATGTTCCTGCAACAAAAACAACATACACAGAAGAGGATTGCACACAAGTTCAAATATCAATTGAGTCATTACAATCATTCAAACATCAAATAAGCTGACATTTATTCTGAAAAAAAAGAAAAGTAAGTGCTGCTCCATCACATGTTACTTTTTAAAATTAAAAACACAAAATAAAATAGGCAGCAATAAAAATTCAGGAGATTCGACTAATGGCTTAGGAAATGCATCTTGCAAATCAGGATCAGTTCTGGAAAATAGTGCTGCAGCAACTTTTGGAAAATTATTGGATGAGAGGTATAAAGGTAACTGCTTAATTAACAGTGATGGCTGTTTGCACAAAATTATCAATGGAATCACTGTACATTTGAAACTTTTGTCAGAACAGAAGGCAGTATGGATTCAACAGTTGATAAGCCAACTGAAAAATTTTGCTTTACTCTAAAATTTTGAAGGTTGCAAAAATACCTTTTGTTGACATTGATATTCCACCAAACTTGAGTTTGTTTGACACAGAGCATTATCTAGGACAGACAAATGCTTCAAATTTTTGATCATTGCAACTGTTAGCAACACCATCAACCCTTACCAGTCAATGCTTGTCAAATCAACCAAAGATCATTCAATTATACAAGTTTGATCAAACAACTGGCAAACCAACAATGTTAACAGGAAGACTGGTCCTTGAAAAAGAAGATACTCTTGTTTCTGCACTTACAAAAGCAAGACTTCCAACAAAACTTCCAAACAAGTTTTTGACAGCCTGGGATTTTGAAGATCTTGAATACACAAAATCTCAAATTCTTTTTGAGTCAAAACTCTCTGAAGTTCTAACAAAGTCAGAAACTCAAATAGTCATAAAAATGCAAGAAGGGATTCCACTTGAAGATTTTGAGTACTGATATAAAATTTTTCACCCATTTTTTTTTCTTTTGGATTAGATAAATGCAAATTGGCCAATATGATATTGAAAAATTTGTTGATCATCTTCATTTTGTTCCACAGCTGCAACAGACATCTAAATAGTATAAATTTAACTTATTTTGAATAGATATTTAATGGCTCACCTGTTTGTGATTGAATCCAAGATAGTGCAAGTACTGCCAGACTGTTGGAATACTAATAGATTGACCAGATACAGTGTAGACTTCTTTGACAAGCTCTTCAAGATACCAATCAACTTAAATCTTCATGAATGCTTGTATATGCTATTTTATAACCAAGTTTGAGACTATCAAAATGCAAATGAAATAACAGACATACCACAAGAACATGAGCATCCAAGAGCCACTTCCTGCCTCTCACTTGTGTAAATGGATTTCAAATTGTTTCAAATGACATAAAATACTTCCAGGTTTGTCAAACAAGCATAACACCAAGATAAAACTGATTTGCTGATTTAAAAGCTCCATCCTTCCAAAAGCACCCAGATAACCTGCCAAAGTAGTGCATCAGGGTACTGAATGTGCCCCATCTTCTGTATTTGCATAATTCATTAGTTTTGGGAGACCCAATGATAGACCCAATGATAGACCGACCATAATATGCCACAATAGTTCACTACATACATTTATGGGAATTCCAATTTTTTTTTTTCTATCAATCTTTTTGAAATCAGCTGTAATTTATTTTGCTTCTCTTTGAGTTTTGGAGTTGAATTAAGAAATTGACAATGTTCTGAAAAATGGTGTGTTGTTTCTAAAATGAAAACAGTTCTAGCTAGCCAGTGGTGCATCAGCTTGACCAGTGTCTCTGCACCACTGTAGGATCTTCCACCATGAGAGTGGCACTTAATGCTGCTGCACTGGACTCACAACAATCCCAAGGCTAAGTGTTTGTTAACCTTTTCTTTACACTCATTCCACCCTGTCTTCCATGACACTTGGGACAGATTTAGCAATGCTGTGGAATGAGTTAGCAGATACAGCAGTGCACCATCCCTTGGGAAGTGTATCCCCCAGAAGTATGAGAGGTCAGTATTGCAAGAAATGGAGTGGACCACCTGATAATTGGACCAGCAAATACAAGCTTGTGAACTGAAATTTAGGTGGACGTTGATTATAGTTGAGAGCCATTAAGAAAGAGCTGTTAGAGTGTTGCCATGAGTTTCACTATTTATAGTGCATTTACCACCACTTTGGTGTTTACTTTCTAAAAGTATTTATAAATTATTCATTTTCAATGGGATTATGTTAATGGTCTCTTTATTTTCATTAGCCAATTGAACAAAATTGAAAATGGAATTTCTTCAATTTCAAATGAAAAATTCATTTATCTTGTAACCAACAACAAGACTTTGAATGAATTGAGTTGTAAACAAAAGGCTTTTTATGTTAATAAAGATGTTTATTATAACTTATGCAGACATTTCCTGCCATTGTCCCATTCATCTGAAAGCACAATCTATGTATTGTAAAGGGCACCAATTGACACTACATGTATTTTCTGATAAATAAAAGTAATGCATTGAAGAGAAAATGAGAATTCATTATATTATATTATTGACACTTTGTGAGCAAAAATATGTTGAGAGGAAAACTTCGGCACACTAGGGTACACTGCAATGAATCTTGAGCCATAATTTATTATTATATTGTATGCTTTTGTGGGTAAAAGCATGCCAGTGTGTGCCATTTTGTGCTGGAGTTATGTTTGTTTTTTTTCAGAGGGGGCATTCCCCCTGAGAACTGCTGCTCATCTTTATTTAGATTATGAATGGTGTTACACAACAATAAGACATTACCAAATCCACCGCCTTTCAGCTTTGGTCTCTGACAGCATGGCTATGCCATTTGCAACTCATTGGAAGCAATGCCCCCTATTTTCCATCCCCACCTCTTCCTCCCTCATAAACACCAATCCCCTTCTCACCTTCACCCCCACTCACACTCTCTACCTCCTTTCTACCCTCTTTCCCAACTTCACCCCTCCCACCTGGCAGCATAAAAAACCCCTGTGACAAAAAAGCCACCAGCCCCTCCTCTTTATTACTCCACTCAGACTCACTCTACTCACTCAGCTCTGTCCTTCTATGCTCTGTGATTTTTTTTGTTGCCCACCAATTCTCTTTGACTGTTACTTTTTCTTACTCTCATTGTCTTACTTTTTCTGTTTTGGCATAGTGCTTGCACTATTTCTAGTTCCTGTATGTGTAAAATGTCCATTTGTTTCTCTTCCTCCTCCACTCTTTGTAGAGCTTCTATTTGCATCTTTTGTAGTAGTTGTTCTTCTTGATTCAAATATTCCATTGTTATGTCCTATTCTTCTTGATAGAGTTTCTGTGTCTTTTCCAATTCCTGCATTTTTACTGTTTTTTGTCATTTTCAGTTATTTGCAGTGCAAAAATTTGGATTTTCTGCAATTGATATTCTTTTTCTTGATCTGCTCCTTCCACAGTTTCTTGATGTAGTGTTCTTTTTTCTTCTTCTTGCCATAACTTTTAAGTTAACAGCTTATTTTGCTTTTCTTTTTCTTCTCTTTCTTGTAGCACCTCTGCTTGTTGACTTTTCTGTTCTTCTTTATGTGCTGTCTCTTCCATTGCCATATTTTTCTTTTCATGATGTGGTAATTGTTCTTTGTTTCCACTTTGGGTTCTGTTTGCATGTATTGATTGTAGTTCAGAAACATTTTTGAGTCTTATTTGTTCTTGTGGGTGTTTCCATGGTTTCTCTTCAGAAGTGGGTCCTATGCTTTGGTTGCTTTCAAAGTTGTATTCAAGTTCCTCTCTTTCTTCATTTGTTCTTTGCCTCTTCTTATTTTCTTTCTCTTCTCCTTCATCCTTGTCACTTTCATATTGCTTCATTGTTTTCCTGGGTATATTGGTTATACCTTGTGGCAGTTTTTTCCTTCCCATCTTGAAATCTACTCATATTTTGCAGCTTGTTTTCTTAGCCAGTAGTCTCCTTCATGAATATGTTCATCTATTTCTCCATCTTTATTTAGTTCTTCATTGATGTTGTTGTGTATTGGTTCATTATACTTAGACATAGTTGTATTTGTGGTATGATTGTTTTGCCCTTCTTTGTACTCTATTTTTAGGACCATAAACTTTCATTGGGGTCTTGCCTATTTTCTTGTTTTGTGTAATTCCATTTTCTGCCTCCCATTCTACAATTTTTTCACATTGTGGCTTCCACAATCTTTCATTTACAGCCTTGTTCAGCCATTTCCAGGAGCTGATTATTATGTTTTTGCTTCTATTTGTGTTGTGTACATTGCACTCTTTGACCATTGATTCCATAACTTTGGGAATGAAACCATTTCCTGCCATGTGTGCCCATCTGAAATCAAGCATTTGTTGTCCATAGTCCTTAGGTCCAGGGGACCATTTATTCCACATTTCTCTGTCATTATCAAAACATGTGCCAAGCCAGCTTTCATATCTTTGAGTGCTGCCACCATTGATTATTCCCCATCTTCTTTCTTCATTGGTTTTATATCTGCCATCAGTTTCAATTGGTTCTGATTCTCCTTTTTTTTTTCATTCTTTTTTCTTTTTTTCATTTTTTTTTTTTGGCAGCAGCTGTGTTTGTAAGTTTCCCTATGAGTTTTACAAACTCATGCATTCTTGTTATTCTTTCTCCACGGTCTGCTTTACATTACCACAAATGATCCTTTATTTCCTTTACTTCTTCTTCACAGCAGCAACAGTTACCATTGAAGTACAGAAATGGTTTGTTGCGTGCCATTGTTGCTTGTGTAGGTAGTCTTCCATACATTTTTTGTATAGTTTGTTTGAAGGAATGAGAGTGATTCCCTGATGTTTGCCATGACATGGATTTTATGCCTTGTTGTAAAACTGTAAGTGTAAGCTCAAAGTCCATTTTGTCTTTGAGTTCTTTGATGTGTTTCAGGGCAGGCTGGTTTACATATTTTAGATGCTTATGGATTCTTTTGACAGTGTTCAAGTTTTTCTGCAGTTGTCCTTCAATTGCATATCCTGATATATGTGGTCTGAATTTAATGTGTGTTTATGCTTTTAGTTTGATTTGGATTGGTGTTTCATTTTTATGTCCTTGATCAACTAATCTATCTGCTTTATTATTTCCCTCATCTCCAGAGTGCCCTTTAACTTTTATTAAAACTGCTGGGAGTCTTGGTCTTGTCTTTGCTATTTGTGCCTTAATTGCAGCACCATATGCATCTTCTCTTTTCCATATATCTCTTTGGTTCATTCCCCATCTATGTTTTTTGAGTATGTAGTATTCATTGATTACTGTTTGATTGTCAATGTATATTTCTGCTTTTCCTCCAAGTATTAACTAACATTGTGCAGCCAGCCTTTCTGCTTTTGTTGAGGATGCCCATCTTTCTGTTTTAAATGAGATTTGTCCTCCTTTGTTTTTGACTTCTTTGATCTATACACCTCCAGCTAAGCTTGGGTTTTCCACTCTTTCTGTTTTACATGAGCCATCACTATATATTTTATCCACAGTTTGGCATTCTCCATCTTTTTCAGTTCCTATTGCCTTCAACACATTTTGCTCTGCTGTGAAGAAGATTGATGCTTTTTTGACTCCCATGACTTGCATTTCTTGTATTGATTCTTCTGGTGGGGTGTTGGTAATGTGGGATGAAACTAAAATTGCTTGCAAAATTGGAAGTAAAAAATCATGAGTTTTGTGAAATGATTCATGAAGAATTAAAATTGCAGAAAAATTTTAGTGTGGAAAATTCAATTTCAAAACTTGCAAGTCATTTCACACTGAATTTTTTGACAGAATTATGAAAAATTAGGAACATTATTGAATTTTGGATATTGTTTTTTAATTACTGGAATTTGAAAGATGATTTCATGTGGAAATAAACAATAAGACACAGTTGTTGATGAAATTTTTATTTATAAGATTTTAAAGGCTATTCTTGTAGTTATTAGTTCCATTTTAAATTTTCCATTCTTAATGTTTGTGTAATAAACATGCTCAGTTTCTGAAAATAAGGTGCAATGATATTACACCAAATAATTACAGTGTTTTATTGCCTTACTATACAAACCATGGTGAACTGAACTATATTTACTCTTGTATGCTTTTTGTTGTTCCTGTTTTTTTGTTTTTGGTCTTTGAAATTTTTCAAAATCAATGCAAATGGAACAAAGAAAAAAAAGCAAGTGTGAGCCAAGCAGCACTTTAATTGGCCCAATTATGACAGTTTTTCACTTTTTTACTTAAAACTGACCAAATGACAGTAAAAATAAGAATTATTTGGTATCCCCAACCAGTTTATTATCATTGATAATCAAACTGGACAATTGAACTAATTGGAGTTTTAGATATTATTATTTTGTCTTGTAGAATGTGTAAATATATAAATTATTTCACTAGCTAAACATTGAACTCAATTTTTAAGGGAAAATGAGTCTGCCTTCAAATTTGACCCAAAAACTTTGAAACCAACCAACAAAAAAAAAAGACTTTATTTGAATTATTGTGATTTCAAACAGCCTATTCAAGCTTCAATTTGCAAGATTATGAAGCACCCAAAAACTCCCAGTCCACAAAAACAACCCAATCCATCACAAAGAAACCATGTTTTTCAAGAGATAAACAGCCTAATCAACCAGGGATTTTCAGTCAACAATGCTGCAGAACAGGTGGCACAATCTGAAGGCAAGATGAAGGAGATTTTCAGATTTGCCCATAAACAAGAAGGGAAAGCAGGCAGTTGCTCACATGGTTCAAGGTGCTTCACAGACACAGAGGAACAGGCTTTGGTTGACTTTTTGGAAGCCAGATTACTAAACCATCAACTGATAGCACATGCAGACTTCATTGATTTAGTAACAGCATGGAATAGAGAAGGAGAGCCTGCTTCAGAATAGGCAAGTTTATTGTCAATGTTGAGGAAATGTGGTTGAAACTTTAAAACAACAACTCACAATCAAAAGTACTTGTCAGCACTGCAATACACTGCCCCAGTAAGCACACAGGATCCAGAAGTAACCATGCAAGCTTTATTACATTTGTAACTGTGATTGGAGAGTGTATTGTTGATGTGATTGTCCTTCCAACAGAATTTGGAAATCTGCAATTGCAAGAGGATCAGTTGACTCTTTGCAACCAGGGCTCAACTCCAGTAATTTTTACCTTCAATGAGACCAGATATTTGACTGAAGAGCAGTGGATTCCAGTTTTGAGGGCCTTTTTAGATTTTTGGAAAATATATGGGATTAATTGTTAATCCATCAAGGGTCCCTGCAAATCCTGAATCAATTGTGAGGACTGATGTTGTGTATGACTTATAAAGCACAACAAATCACAATTGAAAAAAAGAATGCCACAAAAAAAAGCTATAGTGGAAAGAAAAGAGGCTTGGAAAACAGCAAGGAAGTTGAAGGAAAATGCAAAATTGGTTGAAAAAGATCAAAATCAGTACAATGGGGTTCTGAACATAACACAATGCATAGCCAGTTGAAGGAAAAGAACAGCTTGGTTCACCTGCAGCATTTGCAACATGTTCAAGCTCTCCACTGTATGTAGAAAACAGGATATAACTGTTGAGTTGGAGACAAATGACAGTGAATGAGATGTTTTGATGTTAAAATTCAAGTTATTGTTATGAAAACTTTTTTTTAGGAATTTCACACAATAAGAATCATTCAGTTAAATTTTCATTGACTAATGTTGCTTTTTCAATTTTATTTTGATTTTGAGTATTTTTTTTTGATGGTTAGTGTCAAAGTTTTTTGGTCTGATTCAAAAGCAGACTAAATGTACAGCTGCTTGGCTATAATCAGTACAAATCATATGATAAGCAATGCAAGTGTGGAAAAAGGACATGATATCACATCAAATGCTACTTGCACATCTCAGCAATTCCAGATTATTCTATTTATCTTCACAGTCAACCTATATTTTTGGAAAAACAAGCAGTTTGTAATAAGTATGTGCAGTTGTGGTTAAAAATTTTTAAAGGCATTTTGATTAGTCAAAATGAAAATAAATAAAAGAGCAAGCAAGTAAGAGAAACAGAGATATCACAATGAAATTAAAATATGAGTTGCAAGTATAATAGCAACAAATTATAGAATTTTGCAGTGGCATCACCCTTTTTTCAGATAGTTTTTCCAATAAATAAGATAACCTAACAGATATTTTTTCAATTTTACTGGTGCTGTTGAGTTTTTTTTTTTTGCTTTCACAATTTTTAACACCTCAACAAAAAACAGAAAAAAGTCCCCTTTTCAAATCATATTGCTAAACATACTTCCTGCATACTGCATTGCCTTAACATTCGGATGTGACACCGCCTCAAACTGTCGATACTCAAGCTTCAATTCATGCCCAATGTTAATAAATGCCGCCTTATTTCCAACATTGTCGCAATAATTTGGCGCTGAAAAAATCGTCACACACCGCCCTTTATGCGCTACCTCGTATCCTTGCTCTTTGACTTCATGCGATCGGATAATCACATCCAGTCCGTTTTCCTTACAGAACTTCTCTGTCACATCAGGACCAAACTGCGTGCCGACGCCACGTTTGCTTCGCGATCGACCTGGGAGCAGTTGAGGGTCTGACCAGAGGAGTTCGCACATTAAACCTTCGTTGCCAGGCTGTCGGAACCTATCGATTTTGCGGATCTGGAAAAGAATAAAAATTTAATTTAATTTAACTTCTCTTTCTGCGAAATTATAATCAAATCTTCACCTCATCCATAGTAACGCCATCTCGACTAAACAATCCTCCATGAATAACAAAAATTTTTCCGCCAATCAAATTACCCAACGGCACAGCATTAAATATTTCACTAAAAAGTTTAAACATGACATCCGAGTATTTCGCCTTCACTTCACCTTCGAATCCATACACTTTATTCATATCATCTGTTTCGTGGTTCCCGCGCGATAAGTAGATACATGACGGAGACATCGTCTTAAACGCTAGTAATGTCAAGATGCATTCTACGGAAAATGAGCCACGATCTACAAAGTCGCCGTTAAACTGTTTTTGTTTTTTTTTTTTTTTTTGCTTAAACAATTGCACACACATAAATGCGCATACACTGATATATTTCTATTTACCAAGTACATATTATCGTCACTAGGCAACCCGTTCATTTCAAAAATATTCAACAGGTCGTAAAACTGGCCATGGATATCGCCGCACACAGTAATACGTTTTCCTTCCGGAACGCTGATATCGACAATCGTCGGCGACTCTTCAAACAATTTTTTTGCAGCCACCAGAATTTGGAACACGTACTTTCGGTGTAGCTTTTTTTGGGCTTTCATGTGGGCGAGAAGATTTTTGACAAATTCAGGTGTAATTTGGGTCTCTGTAATATGTGGGCCGTCGTATCTGTTGTGTGTGTATATGTATTCTCATAATTATAATATAGCTTTGATGTTGTTTTTTCTCTGTACTCAACGAAGGTTCAACAATAATATTCTCAATGTCTCCGATTAATTCCAGCGCAGATTTTTTAACTTCATTGAATGCGATCGCATTTTCGAACAACCGTCTTTTAAGCTCTTTTTCGCATTCTGTCAATTTAATCCGCGCATCGACGTCTCGCGGCGCGACTCTAACGACGGCTTTGAAGTCTTTAACAGCATCTAAAAAAAATTTTTTAAAATAGTAAAAAAATGATAAAATAAACAAACACAGTAATCTCACAATACACAACGCACACACATACCCTTAAGTTTACCCATTGCCATATGCCCAACTGCACGTCGATAATACGCTTTAATAAATTTTGGGTCCAACGCAATCGCAGTTTCGGCATCGGTAATCGCAGCACCATAAAACTCTGATCGAATATAGGCTAAGTAATTCAAGAGAAAAATGAAACGTATCATTAGTTTTTGTTGGTTTGGTTTGGGGAAGATACCAAACGCGCGGTTCGAATAATACGCAGGATTTTTCGGATCGAATGAAATCGCAGTGGTGTACAAGTCGATAGCTTCAGAATATTTTCTTGCGGCGAAACAAGTGTTTGCACGGATTTTCGCCTGTGTTTTTTTTTTTTAATTTTTAATTTTTTTTGTGGTTAAAAAAGTGGTTAGATATTACGAATGCGTGATGATATGGTGGGGAAAAGATGTTAGGTTGTTGAACAATTATAAGGGATGGATTGAAAAGAAATGGATGCTACACAAAAACCTCTTCTGCTTGAGCTCGGTCCGCTGCTGAGACTTGCAGAGGCGCAATATCTTTCGCAACATGAGCCGCTTCAAGAAGTAGCGCTACGTCTTCTTCCGTATCTACTTGCTGTTGTTTTGCTGCTTCGTCTTCTTGTTGTTGCTTCAATGATGCCATCTTTGTCTTTTTTTTCAAACTTTGAAGTTTTCGGTTTTTCAAGTGGTCCAAGTTCCCAAAAAATACAACGAAAATGACAATTTTGTAAATTTGTGAAGGTGAATGTGAAGATAGATCCGAATGAAATGTGGAGTGATGGTCAAAATAATACTTTCAGTCCACGAAAAATAAAAATAAGATGAACATCAACCAAATCCTGTTAGCAGAGCAAAGCAATAACATAAATGCAAGCAACAAAGGTTTGTATTGACTACAGTCTTTTTTTATTAAAATGTGTTTTAAGAATGAAAATTCAACAAGCTATTCATTCTTGTTGCATCTGACTTTGTCACCAGCAATTTGAAAGAGCCACAAGATGCACCATGCGATACATTTTATGTTTCAAATCAATCTGCTGAAGGGATAAATGAATTTATCCATCAAACAGGATTTGACAAGCCAACATTCAACACTATTTTCAAAGAATTTGGCAAAGACTACATTGTTCATTCAGGACCTGGATTATGCAGTTGACCTCCTAAATTATCAAGGAAGTTGACATTACCAGAATGCCTTCTATAATGGTTGGCTACATACTGCCTATGTAACTGAAGCTCTGTACTATTGTGTCAATGGTACTATTATTTGGGTGTGCCACAACTGTCCAGATTCTTAGAATGGCAGGTTATCTCTCTCTTTTTGAAAGTATTGTTTTACTCTCCTACCAGTTTAAATATAGTGACAATTCTCATGATTTCTATGCAAGGCTGATCAATCTGCACTTTCTTTGCCCAGATTATGGAGGTGTTGCTAGCCTTTCCTGTTTCTAATGAAATGTTCAACAGGATTACACCTTCACTTAAAATTGAGGATCTGGAACAGTTTCCTTTAAATGAACAAACCTCTGCTGAACTGGTCAGCTCAGTAATAACTAGAATTTTACAAGTTGCAGAATGGGGAATGGGGGCTGTTGACAAACCATTTTGGCAACTGGCACAAAATTACCTTACAATCAAGACATTCAAGAGGTTCTACCACACAATCTTTTTTGCTTGTATAACTTGAGAGTGAAAAGACTGAAAATTAGTCAAATGAGATCCATTTATGAAAAATATTTTATTTAATAAATACTTTATAACTTTAATTTAATATCAAAATCATTTAAGATCAAAAACCAAAAAAAAAAACCAAAAATCAACATAAAAAACAATAAAAATACATCCTATTTACTTCTTTACAAGAGCTACAGTAATCAACATTAGTTTTTGTTGGCTTTGCTGTTGCTGTAGCTCCAATCTTGCTTCACAATATGCCTATTCTCTGAACAATCTTTCCTCATGATCAGCCTGTTCATGTTGTGCCTTGTCCTCCTGCTCTTCTCTTCTGTGAATTTGATCTTCCTTGCACTCTTCTTGTCTGCAATCTAGCTTCTCTTGCTGCTCTCATCTTTGCTGTTCCATTTCCTCTTTCCATTTTTGCCTCATGATACATTTTTTACGTTTGAGTTCAATATTTCTGTTCATTTGCATAAGAAGAATTCTGGAAAGAAATTTCAACTACTAGTATATTTAGAAAAATAAAATGCATTTTTTTCCATGCTGTCATCCTTTTTTTCAAGAGCATCCTGTTGTAAACAAAGTCTTTTCAGCTCTTGAGCAGGCCTAGAACTATATGAGCCAACCTCACTTGGAATTGAATTTCAATAAACAAAATTGCTTTTCACAAGATGGCCTTTGATAGAAAATATACCAGTCCTGGATTTTGCTGCAAGAGATTATATTTTATTGGTGTTACTGGCAATGATGGTAAATATGGCAGTGATCTTGAAAAAAGTATAGCTCACTGAGCTTCCAGTTTCTGATGAGGTAAGTTAATGTAATAGGAGCTGTTCCTGCTGAAGTCTGTGCCTGCCTTCAATAAGACCAGTGC
>JADGJH010001050.1:0-12281 GCA_027596945.1 Physocladia obscura
AAAAATGAATGGCTTAGATATACTTTCTACAATCGCGCTCTCCAATGATAAGAGCCTGAGATCCTGGGCCCCGGCACTTGAAGCAATTCCAGACGGCGTTGCAGCTTACACTGATGCCAATAATACTTTTGAATCGAAAAAGCCAAGTCCAAATCAAACTGGAAACGCCGCACGAAACTCAGCTTCAAAACGCCAACAAAGAAATCCACTTTTGCCAACGCTGCCATCGATGTTGGAAATATTACCAGAATTCAGCACCGCCAGCGAGGTCTCTTCGCAATCGATGAGTATTTCCAGTTTGGTCCACGGCCAAGAAAACCCTGCGAATTCGTACAGCGCCAATGTCAGTGCAAATGCCAACGCGACACTACAGTCCAGCATAAACCCACTTTGCGACGCGCATTTATTTGTTACATCACGGGTTTCAACAGACTGGTCCCCTCACATTTTCACCGAAGCAACACCAGACAGCTTGAAGTTCCTCAATCCTTGTCGTGTGCCGTTACACCAAGCCCAAAGAATTTTGGGAACACAAACGAATTTTTTGCCCATCCATTCAAACCCAGCATCGACGGCATATCCAATCGCATGTAACAACAACAACACGCGGTCATCGTCGTTATCGCTGTCATCTTTAAATCCAGTATACGTATCTCCTGTTGCCGATCATACCGTATTATCGACAACTAGCAGCAGTAGCAGCCGCAGTAGTAGCATTGGTGACTTACATAGGAACTCCCACCCTAGCTGCATCAATTTTGTTCCTGGCGGCAAGTACAGTTGTAAGATTTGCGCAAAAAGTTTTCGCCGCAAACATCACTACGAGAGTCATATGGTGACACATAGCTCTGATTACAGATTTATCTGCAAGCTTCCTGGATGTAAAAGCAAGTTTCGGCGAAACCAAGATTTATTGCGTCATTTAAGGAACGTGAAGCATTTTGGTGTTTGAATAACTTTTTTTAAAGTATAACAATTTGTGTAAATATTGGTTCTGCAGAGAGAAAAAAATCAAATAAAAATAGCCAAAAGAGCATACGACATAAATAAAATGAAAAAAAATAAATAAGTAAAAAAACAGCGAGTATCAATCCGTTGTTATATTAAAACACTTAGATAAAAAGAGACGGAAGGAGAAAAAACGAATATAATGTAAAAATTAAAACATGAGGGGTTTGGCTGGGCTAAAAAAATCAAAATCAAAATCAAAAAATAGTAACTTATTTATTATAAAAAACTCCTTAATTTTCAAATAGCGCTTAAAGAAAAAAAATGAGTGAGCCAATTCGATGAAGGAATGAACGACAACCAAAAACAAGAGAGAAAAAAAAAAGGATATATAAGAGGTGACAGTAGAGTATGCGAATCCCTGTCAGCAGATAGTTTTGTAACTCTAGCTGCTGAAATTGGAACGTCCTACCAGTTAAGTTTTTTAAAATTTCTTTCGATCCATCTCTCTTCAAGTTTCTTCGATCTTGAAACTTCAGTTTTTCCAATCAAAAATTTTGATAGGCTCAAATTTTTCATGGGCTTTGGTTAACATTTTTGATATGCAGGCTAACTTAAAACAGCACACAAGAAACCTGAACATAGAAACGAGAACAAACTTATTGATAATAATATTCGAAGCGAAAAATTAATTTTACACTAAACGCAAAAATTCAATTTGAATATGAAGGAATCCGATGTAAACTTACAGTAGATTAACGGAAGCTGAAGTGAGATTCTAGGAGTCTTTATGGGAGTGGTAGCAAGAACAAGTATGAAATAATTCATTTCAGAATTTTTGATAAGCTTGGAAAACAACAGTAAGCCTGGAAAGGAAAAACGATAAAAATAACAAGCTGGGAGCAAGCCCGTACAAAAACAAAAAACACCATAAACCTGCAAGAATCGCGATCAAGCTGGCAACGCAAAACATCCGTTTCCCTTGATTAATAGGCTCATACTTATCGCTTTGACACTTGTGCAATAAATGCTTTCTCTGCACGCGCTTACAAATACTTCAGTTGTTGGCGACAACGACAACACAACACAACCACACTCAGACTCAGCAAACGACGTCTACGGCAGTACAAACATAGAAAAAAACACAATCAAGGTCACTCTCCCGCCAGCCGCCAGCCTTTTGGCACTCAACCAACAACCCGATTTAAGTTCATTTCGGTGTCAGCCAAGCCAACAAAGCCAATGCAGAAGCCACAACCACATTCACAACAACTACGACTACAGCAACAACAACAACAAAAATCATTACGACAGCAGCAGTAAGAGCTATAACCACGCAAACACACACACAATCACCGCTCAAACTCCGCCTTATCATTATACCCACTTTGCCCGCCAAAACTCATACGCTTCCGGCCTTTCGCATCCATGCGGACTCCCCATGTCAAACACTCCACCGTCTCCATCGCCCCAAACACTGTCTCCTGTCCACTTTCCTCCCCCTAGTGCCAACAGCCATTTATGTAACACGACTAGATCATACAGCCATTCGTACTCACCTCCTCAATACCCGCCACCGCAATATAACCAGCCACAACAACTACAACAATTCAGCTATTCCTATCTATCACACACGCAATACTCACACTCAAGAATCCCTTCCATTATTTCAAACACTGTCACTCCAACTGAAACAATAGCATCCCGGTCTCCAGACAACTGCTATTGCAACAACACTGGTACCGGAAGCGGTGGTGGCGATATTACCACTATTACCATCATCAACCGCAGCTCGTCAGTTTCGTCGGCGACTCCCACTGGAAAAACATTCATGTGTCCAGAACTCTCATGTAGAAAGATTTTCTTTCGCAAGCACCACCTGGTTTCGCATCTCGTGAGCCATACCACTGAAAAGCCGTTCAGTTGCCATAAGCCTGGTTGTTACGCTACTTTCAGGCGGAACCAAGACTTGCGTCGTCATTTGCGGAACGTTGTACATGTTGAGTAGGTTGCGATCGGTGACGCTTATGAACACGACGTTTGTAATTGATGTGACTTTTGGTAATTAATGTGGTGATAAAACAAAGGAGTATAATACGAACTGTGTTTTCTAATTTTTTCTGTTTTTCCGATTGTTTGCGGGGGTTTTTATTGCAATTCAAATGCCGTTTTTCAAAAATAACTATTCGAAAATACTCCTTCAAAATTATATTTAGTAGTTATTATTACACGTCAAATGCGAAATTCTTCTTTCATTCCAAATGTACAAGAATTTGCGTCGATTGCAGGAATCCTGCATTTTGAAATGAATCTCTCATGATTGTACCCACATCTTTTCGCGAATTAAGTAAGTGAAAGAATAAACAAAAGAGGAAAAAGAAAAAAAACAATACGAAGTCACGCCTTATATTTTGTTGAAAAAATTCCGTTTCTATCTTTGCTGTGCCTCACACCATCAACATCACCAACACTACTCGTTACCGTTGTTTCTGATACTGCAAAAACCCAGAGCAACTACACCAGAAAATCTCAAAAAGCAATATGAAAATAGCAAATTCAAAATGAAAAGGAGTGATTCCAAAGGGAAAATTACGCATAAAATGAATGGCTGTTCGTAAATTAGGGGAATTTTGTGAAAATTTGAAGGGAGTGAATCAAAATGAAATAAACCGAAACTTTCAAATGTAAAAAATATAATATTGTCTTCATCTTGTCAAACAACAGCGGAAAAGCTTACTATGACGCCTCATTCCTTGCATTTGCATTTGCACTTAAAGCGGATGCATTAATAGCAGATATTGCTCTTGACACGTAAGTATAAGTTATAGATACAGATCTGTTATTTGTGAGCAGAATGCTGTTTATTATGTGCATATCTCAAAAAAAACAAAGTAAAGTAATAAAGCATAAGACACCTGTTATTTGTGAGCAGAATGCTAATCACAAATAACATGGCACGGTTTTTTCTTGCGAGAATACAAGCCAAGGAGATCTCTAGAAATTGTGGAGAAATGTTGAGTTGGCTTTCTCCATTCCACCGGTTTATTTATATGACCCTGTGATGTTTGCCATGGACCCTATAAAGTCCACGTGACACGCACGATTGACTTCATCTGAATTTCGATATGGCGAGGCGCTAAACCGGAGTTATGGTGTGTATAGTAAAACTTGCAGTAAAAAAAAAACAAAAAAAAAAAAAAACCCCCAAAACCCCAAAAAAAAAAAAAAAAAAAACAAACCTGGGTAAAGCAATTTAGCTGAAGGTCTCTTTGCTCTGGAGAACTCAAAAAATGTTTAAAACTGTGTTCAGCAGATTCACCGACATATATTTGAAAGCTTTCATGGCACAACAGTGTGTCCTTCCTGGCAGATAGTGTGGAACTTTCAGGTTATTAGTCTTATTTTTTGAAAGATAACTGTGCGTCCACAAGTCAACAAGGTCAAACCAATTGTGATCCAGACAGACTCTTCGGACAAAAATTATTTTTGTTACAGAAACTTTATCCATAGAATCAGTGAATAGATTTTTGGTGGTTGCAGTACGTGCTGATTATGAGTTTGTTGAATATTTGTGTTGATTGAGTTTGCGTTGATCGAGTTCGTGCAGGTTGACTTTGGGTTGATGACTGTTGAATTTGCTGGGGAGAAAATTTCAATGTTGAGCTTTGCTGGACAGCAGGAACTGAAGGAATTTAAAAAAGCTGAGTACATCAAGCAAAATTTTTTCATGTCAGTGAATGTGTCCAGAAAGCCACCCGACTCACCGACAGCTATATGTAGTGGCAAATTTCCTTGAATTACAACGCGGTCAGCATCAGAAATAATGGCGGCCAGCGGAATTTGGCCGCCAGACACGCGTGAAAGAGCATAATTTTCGGAAAGCACGAGCTGCTGGTAGAAAACGAAAAAATCTGTGGAAAGGTTTGTTCCGCAAGGCTGTCGGCTCCTTTAACGAGACCTTCGAGAGCAGACGTGTATATTTTGTGTAATATCCGGCTGAGATATTGGGGCTGTGATGTTTCCATAAGATTTCCTTTTGCCTTAGATTCAAAAAGTCGGCTAATTTTTTCATGATTTTTTTCGATTTATTAATTTTCCCTATGCTTCCAGTTATTCTGAAAAGCAAGCGTGAACAACTATCTAAACTTATACCAATAACTTGCATTTTATTGTTGGCGCTTCTAGCACATTCTGCTGTCAAACTGTCGAGTTGAGTTTCAGGAAACCGCAAAAAATTTTTTCTTTGGAAAGGAAGTGGAAAAGATATGGGCAAAAGCAACAACACACATCTTTCAGCTTTTGCACAGAGCACAGCCGATGTACTGCGAACACAAAAGGTTCGTGCAGACGAAGGACTTTCATCTGCTGAAGCTGTACGCAGGCTTACAGACTTTGGCAGCAATGGTTAGCTGTCCAGTTTATTCTTGCTTCCTTTACTTATCTTTGGTGCTGTTGTTGCAATCTATTCCGCACTATTGCACTCATAAATCAACTTTTCATCATGCAACGAACTAGAACTGGCTGCAGACCCGCCAACACCGCTTTGGAAGCTGATTCTGGGTCAGTTTGAAGACCAGCTGGTGCTGATTCTGCTTGGCGCTGCAGCAGTTTCACTGGTCCTGGCTTTTCTGGAGGACGGTGACCGCACGACTGCGTTTGTGGAACCGCTCGTGATTCTCCTCATTTTGATTGCAAACGCAACTGTTGGAGTTATTCAAGAAACTAACGCCGAAAAAGCAATCGAAGTAAGTGAATACCCACTCAAAACTATTCTGATCAAACAGTTTCAACGTAACTCATACCACTGGAACCTTTGCAGGCGCTTAAGGAGTACACACCTGATGAAGCCAAAGTCGTGCGCGATGGAAAACTGTCAAAAATCGAAGCTCGTCATCTGGTTCCCGGTGATATCGTTAATCTTGCTGTTGGCGACAAAATCCCCGCTGACTGTAGAATCATAAGTATCATTAGCTCGTCGTTCAAGGTTCTTTCTTGTTTTTTCTTTTTTATTTTCATTTTTTCAATTGCTTTCCATGCTTAAATCATAGGTCGATCAAGCCATTCTCACTGGTGAACCAATCTCTGTTTCCAAAGATCCAGCGTATGTTTCGAAAGATCCAAAAGCCGTAAAACAAGACCAGCATAATATGCTCTTTTCAGGAACGGCGGTTACTGTTGGGAAAGCTACTGCTGTTGTCGTCTTGACCGGTTCAAATACCGCCATTGGTGAAATTCATTCGGAAATAGCAAGCAGTGAAGACGAGAAAACCCCACTTAAACAAGCTCTGGACGACTTTGGTGACCAGCTTGCAAAAATTATTTCTGTAAGGCAAAATTTTCCACGTGGCATTCATGTGATATTTTGACACATTTTTTTATCACAGATAATTTGCCTCTTGGTATGGCTCATAAACATTCGACACTTTAACGACCCATCTCATGGCGGGTCATGGGTCAAGGGAGCAATTTACTACTTCAAGATTGCTGTTGCACTCGCCGTTGCTGCCATTCCGGAAGGTCTTGCAGTCATCATCACCACCTGTCTCGCTCTTGGGACCAAAAAAATGGCCAAACAAGGCGCCATTGTGCGTAAACTAGCCTCTGTTGAAACTCTTGGTTGCACATCCGTGATTTGCTCTGACAAGACTGGCACTTTGACAACGAATCAAATGTCTGTGCGACGGGTTATGATTGGCTCTGGAGAAGCTGAATGGACTGTGGATGGGTCGACTTACGGTCCCGAAGGCTCAGTTTTGGCTAATGGTCAGAAGATTGGATCCGATCTTGTTGCTAATAATACAGTACTTAATGAGCTTTTGACAATTTGTGCTTTGTGCAATGACTCCAAAGTTATCTATGATGAGGTAAACCTCCAAAGATGAGAATAATTGTGGAAATTAAATGTTAATCTAATCATCCGATTACAGAAAACTGATTCTTTCATCAAAGTTGGTGAACCAACTGAAGCTGCACTCAAATCTCTCATTGAAAAATTTCCAACTGATGACGCTTCGCTGAACAAAACATTATCTGCTATTCCCAATGCTGCTGCTCTTGCATCCCTCGACCCCATCCAGAGAGCCAAACGTGCTGGACTAATTGATTCATATATTGAAGGAAAGTACAAGCGCCTTGCGACTCTTGAGTTTGCTCGTGACCGCAAGAGTATGTCAGTGTTGATTGAAAAAGGAAGAAATGCACCTCTATTTGGAAGCGCACGCGGAGATCGTGTTCTATTTGTAAAAGGTGCACCTGAAGCTATTATCGAACGTTGCGCTTATGTGCGTGTTCAAAACAAAACGATTCCTCTGACACCGAGAGAGAAGGCTGCAATACTTGAAAAGGTAATGAAAATTCGAACAAACATGGAATTAATAATTTTTACAAAAATAGGTGGCTATTTGGGGAGAGAAGGAATCGCTGCGTGTTCTTGGATTTGCAACTGTCGACACTCCAACTTCGATTTCAAACCCTCAAAAAATTGACCCAGCGACGTACATTTCTCACGAAGCTAATATGGTATTTATTGGACTAGTTGGAATGCTTGATCCACCTCGCGCACAAGTACTTTCCTCAATCGAAAAGTGTCGCGCAGCTGGAATCCGTGTTATTGTTATTACTGGAGACAACAAGAAGACCGCCGAGTCTGTGTGTCGCGCTATTGGTGTATTTGGTAAAAATGATACAGACCTTTCGCGAAAATCATACACTGGCCGCGAGTTCGATGAAATGAGCCCAGCTGAAAAAAATGCAGTAGTAAAACGTGCGTCACTATTTTCGCGCACAGAACCATCTCACAAGAGTGAGCTTGTAGACTTGTTGAAAGCTCAGGGTGAGATTGTAGCCATGACAGGAGACGGCGTTAATGACGCGCCAGCACTGAAGAAAGCAGACATTGGTATTGCGATGGGAAGTGGAACTGACGTGGCTAAGCTTGCATCTGACATGGTTCTGGCAGATGATAACTTTGCCACAATTGTTAGCGCGGTTGAAGAGGGACGATCTATCTACAGTAATACCAAACAGTTTATTCGTTATTTGATTTCCTCAAATATTGGCGAAGTTGTCTCAATTTTTTTGACGGTTATTCTTGGAATGCCTGAAGCCTTGATTCCAGTTCAATTGTTGTGGGTAAATTTGGTTACTGATGGCTTGCCTGCGACTGCGCTTGGATTTAACCCAGCAGATCACGACATTATGAAAAGGCCTCCCAGAAGTTCAAAGGAGCCTATTGTTACGGCCTGGTTGTTTTTCCGATATATGGTGATTGGAACTTTTGTTGGATGTGCAACCGTTTATGGATATGCATGGTGGTTCATGATTTATGAAGCTGGACCAAAGATTTCATTCTTTCAATTGGTAAGGGGGGTTTTCTTTTCTTTTTTTGTAGTCATTTTTTTTTCTTGGTTTAATAAGAAAATTCAATAGTCCCACTTTCATCAATGCAGTGCACTCTTTCCAGAGATTGGCTGCGAAATGTTCTCAAACCACATGTCAACAAAAGCCACAACAATGTCATTGTCAATTCTCGTTGTTGTTGAAATGCTTAACGCAATCAATAGTTTGTCTGAAAATGAGTCACTCTTCACTTTTTTCCTTCATAACAATTTGTACCTCGTTTTTGCTGTGGCCCTTTCCATGTCACTTCACTTTGCTATCCTCTATGTTCCCTTTTTTGCGAATGTATTTTCTATCACCTCGTTGAACCAAGAAGAGTGGGCTGCAGTTTTTTGGATTTCATTGCCAGTTATTTTCTTGGATGAAGGGTTGAAGATGATTTCTCGTATTATGATTGATTATACAACTGAAGTGAAAGCGGATAAAGTCAAGAAGGATTGAAGTTGCCTTGAAATATTTGTGTGGCGGATGATGACAATAAAGCTTAAGTATTTTTCAACATAATTGCTAAACTGCCATTTTCTGAGATTTTTGAAATCAAAATCAAATCGTTTTTTGGTTGATAACATTAAAATCCACGGGTTCAGAAAAATAACTGCGGGCAATTAATATAAATAAAAAGAAGTCCAAACAAGTACACATGCATTGGACAAAAATATTCGTTTGACGCCAACACGCTGATTTTCTGATTTTTTCCCTGTAACACATACCTCTGTTTTCTATCCAATAACATGCAACCTGTCTTTGCATTCGCATTTATTAACTTCGATGTTATTACGCCAGGTATATTGCTTAAATAAAGTTGTGGCCAATAGTTAAAAATGAGGTCATAAAATTTCCAAAGGATTATGAAAAAGCAAAAAAAGAGTCTAATGATAATCAAGTTTATAAAAGAACAAATTTAATCTAAAGAAAGGTGAAAACAAAAACAAAAACAGTTAATGGCAAAAACAGACTCCCAATCCAAATTGGGTCAAATTTTTCAACGGAAAGAGACAAAATTGCTCGCACAACTTCTCCCAAAGTTTGATTAAGAACATATATGGCGAGAATAAAAATTGCAAATACGCGTAATACATCAAAAAAGATGTCTTCAGAGATACTGATTTTCTGTTTCAAAGATTTTGCGACCGAAATTTGCTTTGCTTGAACAGTTTGTTCAAATGGTTCCAATTTCTGTTCCATTGATACAGATTCTGAAACAGTATTATTCTGGAACGAAAACCATTTTCAGTCAATATTTAGCAAATCTTGAACTAAAAAAAAAACAAATAAGAAGCAACAAACCTCTCTCTTATCAAGATCAAACTTTGATCCTGAGATTTGATTAACAGTTCCACAATCCACAATTTTACTGGTTTCAGTGGAAGTTGTTAAAATTTCTGGAATTGGGAAAGGTGATTTCACATTTCTACATCGTGTATTGAATTAGCAAAAATCTTTAAAAATTTGAAAACATACTGTTCTTCTGAAAGTATGGAGACGGAAACATTATTTTCAGTCTGATTTGATACTTTAGTAACTTCGCTATTCAGTCCTTCTGATCCAAGCACATCAGCTTGTTGGGTCAAGCCGGAGTTGTAGCTACACACAGAAGCTGGTTGAGCGGAGGGATCTTGGCACTCAAAATTGGCGATATTCTTATTTCCAGGTAATCTAGAATCTGCTACATTACATGTGAGGTTGTTAATTGCATCCAATATTTCTGAGTATAATTCAGATTGTATTTCCTCTACAGACTCTATATTCAAGGCATGTAAGCTGACAATAGCATCAGACATTTCCAGAGATTTAGGTTCCGTAGAATCCTCAGAACTTGATAAATTGGTTGCGAAAAGCCTCACACTGGTTGTTGTTTCTGATGTTTTCAAGTGTAATTCAGATTGCGTATTTGACTCTATTTTTAAAACATCCACTGCGTTTACAGCAGTTGTGGGAACTTCCATGATACCAGTATCAACAGAAACGTTTGTATCTTGCAATTGACTGGTGGAAGATGTTTTGAAATTCAGTTCCGTAGTATTGCTGGCTTCCGACAAAACTGCTGTTTCAACAACACTCGAAGACTTTTGCAGCTCAAATTGTGTTGGAAACACTTCATAACTACCATTGATGCTCCCTGATAATTCAACAATTGGAGAAGAAGAAGGATAAATCGAAATATTTTTGAACGCTGGAGATATAGTAGAATCTTTTGAAGTTTCTTTGACTTGAGAATCGAAAATAGGTTCTGACGTGTTAATATCACAAGTAACCAAATTAAGTCCAACATTTTCACCACTGTATTCAAATGTTACAGATGCTGGTTGATAGTCAGAATGAAGCTCAAACACCGAAACATTTTCTTTGTCTAACGAGGTAGGAAGAAATGAGAAGTTCAAACGCGGAGAAACCAAAGGTGACTTGGAAATAGAAACACTAGACGCTACAACCAAGCCATCTTTTGGTTGGATTTTTCGTTCATCCCCATTTAATGGTAGTTCATCCAAAGTTAAATTAAAATCGTTCGCAAAAGGCCACATAGATGTCAAGTCAACTGCTTTCTCAACAATTTGCGAGTCACCTGCCAAATTGTCAAGAACGGGTGATTCCAGCCCGGGACTAACAACAGCAGTATTGATAATTTCCAAATTCGATGATGCTGTTTCAGTGGCAAAAGTTGGATCTGAATTTAATGAAAACGACAGTTTTTTGTTTACACCGTTTGTATACGTGAAAAAAGCTCGACCAGAACGTAATTTACGTCCAATACGAGGCAGCGATGGCGCAGGTGAACTTTCATTAGAATTAGAACCTGGATTCGACAAAGATGGTTTGGCTTCAAATTCATCTGATACGATTTTATACAGTGCATTATCATCGCTTGTTGGTGCTATAACTGCTTTTGACAATGCAGAATTCATTACAGATGTAACGGTGCTTGGATTTGAAATGTTGTCATCAGCAGCAAATATACTTGAATTGACGGATTCAATTGGGTTTTCCAAAACAACGCCGACCATCGTAATTTGATTGATTTCCGCCTTTTCTATTTCGACAGGCTTCGCATCAGATCCAAACCCGAAAATAGTTGGAAACAATGGCTGGAAGAATAAAATAAGAAACGTCAACTTATTCCAAAAAATTCACCTTTCTAGACTTTGGCGGAGTTATTTCTGTTTCCGACTCCAAAACGCTTTCACCGACAGCAATTGTTTTCTTTTCAGAAAATTCTGCGTTAGGAGAAGGTTTGTTACCATTATCAGTCTTAAAATTGGAAATTCTAGCATCTGATAAGTTTCCTGAAAAAACTACTGATTCTTGATTCACAGTATTTTCCACTATGGTAACATTTTGCTGTGCTGAAAATTCATTAATATCCACCGAAGATATTGATGATGTGCCTGATTCAGCAATATTCTGAAATTTTGCTCAGTCTTCAGAAAACCAAAAACTCAAAAAAAAAAAGACAAAGCTTACAAATGAAAATTGATTATTTATAAGCGCCCCATCACCAAAATCCGCATCATCCAAGGACGCATGGATATTTGTGACAGTTTCTTTAATCTCTGCTGATTTTGGATACAACTGCTGCGGGTTAATCACTGGAGATTGATTCTCAGGGCCAGAAACTTTTGCAAGAAGAGCTGAATCATTCTCCAAAAGTTGCAATTCTAAAGCAATTGATTTTGCAGAGACGTAGTCACGCTGTGGTTTCATGACAGAAACTTGAAGAGGTCTTGGAATTTCTGTCAAATTTGTTATGATTTGAAGTTTACTGTCCTGATTTGCAATAGAAGTCTCAATTTTTTGGTCCAAGTCAACAAGGCCTGAATTTGAATTAGTGTAGTTTTTATCTTCGATTACAATGTTCAAATCATTTGAAGCAGATCGTGGAAGCAAAAGACTCAATGATGCAATGCGCGGAGTTGAAGAGTTTTGATCACCAAAAATAC
>JADGJH010001051.1:0-12275 GCA_027596945.1 Physocladia obscura
CTTAAAAGATGTATACTTCAAACAAATTCATCATTTTGGTGACAAAAACCCGAAAACAAAACTCAGCAAGAAAATTATCAACGTGATATTCCTGCATGATTTTTACAGCAGCAGTTCCAAGAGTATTAGATGCCGGGAGGCCAGCATTGGCATGCAGTGGTGGTGGTGATATTGGTACAGATGATGGTAATGATTGTGGCGGTCGAGGTGCCGTCGATTCAGTGAAAGAACCATACGAATCCATTGTTTGATCGAAATTAGATATTCCAGTCTGCAGAAAATCGTCAGAAGGATAATTACGAGCGCCATATTCATTCGATAAAAGAAGAGTCCGTCGAATTTGAATAATATTCATGAACCAACCGAAAAAGCCTGTTCTTGCAAAATAATTTGCGAAAAAGACCCCGTTTGAACTGCCGCTATTTCCTCGACCATGAGTGTTTCTCCGTTTTTCACTAATACTGTTTCTCACAGAACTGTTTCCTCCGCCGTAACCACCCTCAACACCACCATCACCATCGTTTAATCCCAGATTTTTCAAATACCGCGTTTCAAAATCTTCTTGTGCATCGTTAACAAACTCAATGAAGGTATTATACAATGTAATTGGTATTTGTATCGTGTCTCCATTATCTTGATTTCCAGGAAAATACAACGCATTTTCATCATTATTATGGAAAGATGCTGAAGTTATTCGCCGTCGGTTTCGTGCTGTAAGAATGCGCCTTGTTTCGATGAGTCGTTCAGTTTTTTGTTGCAATATATCGAAGCCATCAGTATTATTTACTCTTGTCAACAATAATTGTCTGTGTTCTTGATCACTTTTGTGTGGAATGAAATACGCAGAGGAGGCATTGTGGTTTCTTGGTTCGTGTTCAACATGCTGCTCTTTCCGTTCCGAGTTTCGTCCGGAATCCGGCAGATTCTTATGAGGCTCGAAAATTGATGAAACTGTTCTCGCGAATTGCATTGAATTGTGCGAAACTTGCGGAGTGGTGCTATTGCTATCAGTTTCTGCGATTGGTGTTTCATTGAGTGCCCTCTGTCCTTCTTCAATCAATTGAGATATTGTCGAGCAAAGAACATTGTATTGCTGTTCGGATTTATGATGCGCTTCGACTGACTCGACAAATGTTTCGTCGACAGAAACATTGATTGACTGACAAAAAAAATTCAGTGTGAAAATTAATGAAGAAAAAAGAAAAAAGAAAAAAATTCAAGTACATTTGCGCTCAATACGGATAGTCTATAACTATTGTGTAATTGTGGAGAAATGATATCCAAATCGGGCTCTTCTGTGTTTGGAGACTCTGAATTGTCCAGCATTTCCGAGTCACATGATTTACGTTTTAGCGAGTTGATCTCTCTCCGCATTTGTACAACGTTGCGAGCTTGATTGCGAACGGTATTTTGCAGACTCACGTTCATTGCAATCAAGGATTCGTTTTCGATTTCTAGGTCTGTCATCTGCGGTTGGTATAAATTTTCGTTCAGGGTTTACTTGGATTTTTTCTTTTTTGTTTTTTGTACAAACAAACCTGTTGTACACAGTTTTGATTGTCGCAATCTTTGACCTTGTCTTTATTATCTTCGGTAACTGACTCACGATACGACAGCAGCTCGATGTCGGCGTTGGAATCTTGAGCCGTTTCCTGATCCGGCGCCGCAGAAAACGGATGATGCTGACGAATCACAGATGGCAGTAGCTGAGTCTGCAAGTGTGGAAGATGCGGAGCTCGTGAATGATTGCTGCTCATTGGCGATACATCAACTGTTTTTTCGTACTGTTTTTGTGGTGTTTTTGATTGATTTTTGCTTTCTTTGAGAAAAGACACCCGGATCTTCTCAATGAGAAAAATTGCCCAATTACCGAAAAAGAATCTGGTAGTAACAGATTCTCTTTTTCCGCAACCGGAATTATGCGCACTTTTTTTTGCTGGATCCTCCCAGTAGAGACTTTGGTTTTGTTAACTTGACTGTGCCCCTGCGTTTTTCCTGTGCTTTTTTTTATTTTTATTTCCAACCTCATGGATTGTTTTTGAGAAAATTCAAGATAAATCTGCATCAAACCATGATATCTCTCAGTTGGCATGTCACTGTGCAATTTAAAAATAGAAGAAAGGGTTATGTTTTCTTGTTCCTCTTATTCTTCTATCAAATGCATGCACTTTGAACACGGACACTATTACAAATACGAATACACGCGTTGATTTCTGTAAAAAAGGAAGCCGATTACGTGTGTGTAGATTTGAATTCGCTGTTTTGAGCTGATACTGTTTGTGTTTTGCTTTGGGAGAGTTGATCAGATTGAGCGGTTGCTCACTGATAAAAATTATATCATTGATCATCATTCACGAAAAAGGACTTGAGTTGAAACTCAAGTACTCAATCAGCGAAAACACAGATCGACTTTGCTTTTGACTCGACTAACTTGGTGACTTAATCGACTCAAGTCGAGTATGGAGAGGAACTTAAGAAATGCATCAATTAAGCAATCACCAATAGAAACATGGCTATAAGGCAGAATCAGCCATATTCGAATATCAGCAAGTGTAACAAGGAGGTGGCATTATTCACAAAAGGAACAAATGGTTCGCCACGCCTCGTTCGGCAAGACTATTGAGGGTGTTGATGGAAGCTTGGAGGCCAGCTGCCGCGGCGTGGCAATTGGCGACGGCGGCAAAAAGCGCAAGCTCCCCATTTGCACACCCACGTGCTAAACTTCCGTCGAAAAGTAGCCCCGACACAACGAAAAAAGAAATCGCGTTTTGCAAATGTTTTCGTCAAATTTTCTGCTCAAAACTCACATTCATTTCTACATCGCGGCTAAAAGCTGCACGATCAATGTCCAAAAACAAAACATTCCCATCTAAATCCCCCTTGGCCGAAATGCGAGTCTCCAAAGTCTCCGCTAATCCCGCCTTTCTTGCAAGCGCGCGCATTGCAAGGTTATCCTCCATAGTCACAATCTCGACGCGGTCAACGGCAAGCTCGCAGCTCAATCGAAGCAACATGCGCAAGAACGCCAAACCAACACCGCGCCCGCGCATTTCCGGTTCCAACTGAATCCCGAGGTTTGCGCAACTTCCGCCCTGCTCCGTTGTCCATTCGGGGACTCGCGCCATTGCACCGAATCCAAGAATTTTTGTTCGGTTTATGTCGTTAGCATCGTAAAGAAGAACTCGGAGAATTTCGTGCTGGGTTTGCGCTGTAGTTAATTCGGCTGAAAATTTATTTCGACGGCGTGTCCATCCTTCGGTAGTCTGCGGGTTATATGTGCTTGAAATATATTTATCCATATTATCCATTGTAACTGGCACGATAATGAGAGGCAATTCAGCAATAGATTCTGTCAAAGCGATGCACCAATCATGGGTAAAGAATCTCGCGTCGGTGCCAAACATTGAACTTGACTTGTGAATCATTGAAAAATGACACTTCACCACGCAAGAAAACCAAAGAAAATCAAAAAAACAAAAACAAAAAACAATGATTCTAATGACAGACTTTCAATTAAAACCGAATTTCTGTGCTCCACTTCCATTTGCCCCAGAACAACTTGAAAATAACAATAAATAAGAATATCGGAAATTCAATAAAAATACACCGTAACAAGATGACTTGGAGATTATCTTTTTTCTGTGGACAATCACAATACATCTTTTTTTCTCAGTTATAATGTTAATTATATGATTTTTACTAGAATTAAAGCAGATATGCTGAAACTTGTCCAAAAACAATTTCTTAGTGGGTTGAAATCAAGTCAATGTCAAGTCATGAATTTATACACTTTTAAGAGCTGTTTGAACTCTCTGCCACTGTGACCCAGCATGAAAGGTTGCCAAACAATTGCACAAGAGCAGGAACAGATTATCAATCATATGGAAGACAGACAAACACCAAAACAAAGAGCAAGCATGGTAAACTTCTATATCAGGTCATGGTGATAGAAAATAACCTGGCTTTTATCATAATGATATGAAGGCACTTGTATCATTGATGGCACAAAGAGCTAGAATTTTATTTTGATAAAATTGCTAGTAAGCTGACAAAAAGACTGCAAATCATGACAGTAAATCAAATCCAACATACATTCAAATATCTAAAAATAACAAGAAAGGATTTTTCGTTATTTGAGTGTTGAAAGAACTGTAAAACTCTATTATGGGACCGTAAAAGTTCATTGTGCCGCACAAAATGAATCCAAACGCAATCAGATTTAACGAACAGACTTACTTAGTTTACTTGTGCTGTAATGCTCTGCGATGCTGTCGTATGCGTTGTTTTGGGTTGATTTGCAGCAATCTTGCCATTTCGGCCATTGCAATCACAGTCCATTGCGAAGTTAATAACATTTTAGTGGCTTATCCTCACATTGATCCATCAATTCAGAATAATGCTACCATTCAAAGTGCATCTGAGACTACCCAAGCAAACATCATTTCCATATTGTTGAAAATAGTCGCGTTGATCCAATTGCAAATGAAATCAAACTCCACGCAAATGGGGATATTTGGAAATTGCTGGGTTTTTTTCTTGATATCGGCCGATTAAAGTTTTATACTGATAGCAATACAGCCATTTTGATGGCTATTCATTACGGGCATGAAGAAATCATGAAACTTTTGCTGGTAAATCCAAGTATTTAAGGCTTTTGGACGTGTTAAATTCTGCAAACAGGTAGAAATTTTAAATTTTTGCTTGCAGATAGTTTGGTAAAAGAAACAGCGAAAGTAGACAATACAACTAATCATGCAAGGCTTTTCCAAAGGCAAGAAACGCAACCATGTTTGCCGCAAAAAATGTCCAGAAAAACAACCAAAGCAACAATTGTAAAATTGAATACAATAAGCTCTTTCGTTTATTTTTAGTACTTTTAATTCACCAAAACACCAGGGAAAACAATTTCAAAAATCTCATGATATGACCCAACAGGATGCGGTACCAATCCTTCCTTAATATAATCCGGCAATTCATCCCAGTCAGACTTGTTTGCGGCAGGAAATATAATATCTTTAACACCACTGCGCTTTGCAGCTATTGATTTTTCCTTTAGTCCACCAATTTTTAACACTTTTCCTGTTAGTGTGAGTTCACCAGTCATTGCAACATCCGGCTTCGCGGGTCGGTCGAGGGCAAGCGAAAGTAAAGATGTTGTCATTGTTGTTCCTGCAGATGGGCCTACGCGGTTGTTTTGTTGTTTTTTTTTTTTTGTTATTTTTTGTTAAAAAAAAGAAAAAAACGGTTATAATAATTACCATCTTTAGGTGTCGCTCCTTCGGGAACATGCAAATGTACACTTGCTTTTTCAAAGAATTTGTTGTGTGGAAAATTTTGAACCATGAAAGCCTTTGCATAAGTATACGCAATTGTGGAACTTTCCTTCATGACATCACCCAGTTGCCCTGTACGATGAAATGTGGCCTTTGAATCGGCCGTTATGCTTGAATCAAGTACAGACTCGATGTACAATGAAGATCCACCTGTTTTTATTTTGTATTGCGTGTATGTGGGTTAATTTTGTTGTAACAAGTTTTTTTTTGAAAAAACAAAAACTAAACCTACCCATTGAAGTCCACGCAAGACCCATAATAACTCCAACAGGTGTATGTTCGTACATTCTTTCCGAAGTATAGACTGGCGAACCAACAAAGTCTTTCAAGTTATCTTTGTCAATGACCACCTTTTCTTCGCTTGCTATTGGCACAACAGTCTTATCAGAATTAGTATCTGAATCAGATACACTTTCTTTTTTACTGCCCTCTTCAGATTGTTGTTGCCGCGTAACCACTCGGAAGGCAGCTTTTCTATAAACTTTGTCCACGTGCTTTTTAAGATTTCTAACGCCGCTTTCTCGACAATAGCTTCGAATCAGCTTTTCAACGGCATCTTGTTTCAGCTCAACTTGATCGTCAGTCAACCCAGAACTCTCACGCGCATGCGGGCTCAAGTATTTCATTGCAATTGCAACTTTTTCTTCTGCCACGTATCCAGAAAGTTGAATAACTTCCATTCGATCTAAAAGCGGGCCCGGAATCGTGTCGAGCGTATTCGCCGTGCACACAAACAAAACTTTCGACAAATCGAGCGGTACGTCCATATAGTGGTCAAGAAAGGACGAGTTTTGTTCAGGATCTAAGAGCTCCAAAAGTGCTGAGGCAGGATCGCCTTGATGGCCGCGGCCAATTTTGTCGATTTCGTCAATCATGATGAGAGGATTTTCGGTTTGCACTTTTTTGAGGGCTTGAATGACTTTTCCGGGCATCGCTCCCACGTATGTGCGACGATGTCCTTTGATTTCAGCAACATCAGTTAACCCACCGACACTGAATCTGAAAAACTCGCGTCCGAGTGCTCGGGCAATTGATTTTCCAACAGAAGTTTTTCCGACACTTTTTAGGAATTAAATTATCATCATATCTATTAAATGCAAACAGGTTTCTTACCCAGGTGGGCCAACCATGCATATAATCTTTCCTTCGACGGTTCCGCGGAGTTTTCCGACAGCAATAAATTCGAGGATGCGATCTTTTACGTCTTTGAGACCGTAATGGTCTTCATCAAGAACAACAGCTGCGTGTTTGATGTCGAAATTCTCTTTGCTGTGCTTTCCCCACGGGATCTGCGTCAGCCAGTCCAAGTAGTTTCGTGTAACGTTGAATTCGCTCGCGTTCGGTTCCAGGTTCTGCAGTTTATTGATTTCTTCGTCAAATACTTTCTTGACAGCTTCTGGCATGCTCAGCTTCTCTGCCCGTTCCTTGAAATTTATCACGAGTTTGTCCTTTCCATCACTCTCCATTCCAAGTTCTTTTTTAATTCCTTTTAGTTGTTCATGCAGGAAATATTCTTGTTGTTTGCGTGTAATCTTCTGGTCGACCGCTTTACTGATTTCCTGCTGCAGCTTTGCGTTTGCCAGCTCTTTTTTCAACACATACAGCGCTTTTTCAAGTCTTTCTCCGATTTCTGCTGCTTCAAGGACTTCTTGGAGTTCGGCCGGTTCCCCGCTGCTGACCGCTGCGGCAAAGTCGGCAAGTTTTCCGGCATCTTGGAACGCATTACCACCAGTCTGTATTGAAAATTGGACAATTTGGTCACGTAGGAGGGGATTCATGATGCTAATTTCTTTCAGGGTATTGAGAATTTCTGAGATTGTAGCTTTGATGTGAGGGGTCTCGGAGTTGTAAGGGATATCCAGCGTGTTTGAAATGTTTGCAACGCTGACGACATGAGATGCAAGGTGCTTATTTATTGGTACGTATGCTTTTGTTTCTATAAGAAAAAAAGAGGCGGTTATTTAAGAAAATAGAAAATAATGTATCGCACCATCATTCTCATCTGTTAAGTCAACCTGCTGATCATTGATGGCAGATTCAGTTTCACCAAAAATTCTTCCAGAAGATGCCGAACCAATCGATTCCGATGCAAAAGAAGATACCTGACTGTCGACAACATGTTGAGATGAGTCTTCGCCTGCAATACTTGGCGTAACAGTTGTTGGAAGAGGCAAAAGTTCGTCAAGAATCACACGGCGATGAGGATAAACAACAACGGTCAAAGATTTATCATCAGGTCCAGCGTTATAAACGCTCGTAATTTGAGCAAACACACCAACAAAGTTGACTTGATCGGCGGATTTGATTGTGTCGGGCTCGTAACTTTCGTCTTTGGTAAGAAAGATTGAAACATACGGCTGGCGTCTGTCAAGAAGGGATTTGATGGCCGAAATAACTTGTGGGTCTTTGATGTAAAGCGATTTGTAGAAACCTGCAGTTTGAGTGGATTTGAAATAATGCCGAAACAGTCAGAACAAAAAAAAGAAATATGACGCGTACAATAAGCGAAAAAAAATATATTGGGGGAGATAATATGAACCTGGAAACAGTGGCCTGCGCGTAAGAGGAATCACTAGAGTCTGAGGATATTCCTTTGGAACAGAAACTTTTTGAACACCTGTGTTGTTGCCGTTATTGTCACCGCTACTGTTGCCGCCGCTGGGAGCATTTCCAGCACCGCTGCCACTATTAGAGCCTGATGATGACGGTGATGATTGTTTTGTCGAAAGCCCTTCTTCTGGCCAAAACCTGTTCCCGTTTTGCCCACCTCCTTCGTTTTCTGCTTCACTCAGAATACGATCAAGCATCAAACGCCGTTCCTTTTCACCGATATCGAAATCCAGCGAGCTGTCAACGACATTGAAACGAGTGTTTGTGTTGCAGCTGTTATTGTTACTACGCAGAAGATTCAGCCTGGACAACGGCAGTCGACGGCCGCCACGAGAATTGTTACTACTACTGTTTCCACCATGATTTCCACTGCTATTGTATTCACGAATAGTCGCAGCATTGGTAAGCGATGTTCGGAACGAAATTGCCACCAGACGCGAATTTCGTAATGCAAAGGTGTTGGTAAAGAGAATCTGTTGATGTTTAATCATTTTAAAAAAAACGAAATCTTCAATTTTTCCAACAACCACTTTTATTTACTTGTGGAGAAGAAATATAAATTTTATTACTAACAATGAAATAAAACATGAAATATGTAAACAAATAACTACTAAAATCTCCACCCAATTATTCTTACATTTTTTCATTCTCTTCTTGAGATGCGCCAACAATAATTATGTTTTCAGTTAGTTCATTTTCAGCAGATACTGTTGTTCACCTGCGCAAGTTTTTCCTTTGACACCTTAAAATTTATAACATGATTTAACAGGGAAAAGTTTGTATATGCGATCAGTAATCTTATCCTGCTGCCTGCTTTTGTTGGCACTATTATTGTTTGTAACAAAAAATGTTAACAATCGAGACAAGACAAATACAGTTGAGCCATGGGGAATTTGAAATTTTCTTTCATTTTAATTTGAACATTTTGTCTCCAGTTTTCTTTTTATCTGTTCCGACAATCTTGCAGTGCTGTTAACATATAACTCTCTGCTCCTTAATATTGACTTAGCTACAAGTCAGCACTTTTAACAAATGTGCGGCTCTTGAACAATTGATTTCTCTCAGATTGTTTAGCTTCCGGAAGGATTATATGCATTTGAAAGAAAAAAGTGTAAGGAAACATTTATTTAATAAATTACAGAATTTATTAATGGTTAAAGGATGGAATAGAGCAGGGGTCATTAAAACGAAAAAGTAGTTGGAATTGATGGATATGACACACAAAGGTACAGGTGGGACATTAAGATATTGTTGCAACAAATTTCTCCCAGCATTTCTTGTTAAATATGACAAAATTATATTTAGATATACAAACTGAATGTACTATATGAGATGTAAAACTAAATTGTTTAAGCTTATATTTGTGTAATTGGAAGAAGATTGTTTATTTCGCAAGGACATGACCAAGAAATTGTGCAACGGAAATGGAGGAAATTTAACTTCCAACTTTGTTTCGTAAATTCAAATCAGAAAATTAAAGTAAAATAAAAATAGTTTACATAAGGTACAAGCATGGGATTTTATTTTAATGTTCTATTTTTGGAAAATAAACAGAAGTTTTGACTAAAATTATCGCAAGCCCCATGTAAACAATTTGAACGAAATCCGCAGGCATAGGATTCAACATCTCTTTCTTTTTATTCTATTGATGTCTGTTGGTATTTAAAAAATTGCATTAATTGACAAAATATCTACATACTCTAACTTTTGTGCTTGCCATTACCTTTATGACTTGGTCAACTGATATTCTACACGGATATACATCACAGCTTCTTCTTTTTATTTTTATTTCCTTCTTCATTATGTTTCATGGTGCCCACTAAAACTCCAGAAATGCATCATGGCAAGCATCAGTTTCAGTTAGGTATACTGGAAATACGGTTGTGTTATCATGTATAACCTCATTATTAGTCAAATGTAAAAAATAATTCTGTACCCAATAGGAGACATGTATTTCTAAATCTTAAAAAATGCAGGGCTGTTTCAAGAGCTACATAATATCACAAAATTTGACAGATCTAGTTTGAACATCTACAGTCTGCTCGTTCACAACATGAAAAGAAATAGACCAATTATTCTTGATGAAATTACATAACAATTGGAAAGAAATTATATTCAACCACTAAATGCTATTTATTGCCGTTTCCAAATGCATAAAATATCAATATCTCCACCTTCGTCAAAATAATAAGTATTTATAAGGGATTCATCATTGACTTGTAGCTTTTCCCAAGTTAATTCTCGTCCATCAAGTTCTTTTAGAAACAACTCCCAAGTTGACTGTGTACGCCTTGTGGTTGCCACAAATGCTTTTGCATGATCTTTGAAAGTCAAGAAAGCAGAAAGAACACGTACAAAAGGTGGAACAATAATTGGATCATAAGCTACGTCTGAGGCAACAATAAAGTCTGCATTCAGAGAGGAAACAAGTAATGCGAGTTTTGAATCAGCAGTTGTCTCCCAATCAAGTGACAGTATTGATGCAAATTGTGATCCAAAGAACTGTTTTGTTGCTGTTTGTAATAGCTCAGAGTCATTGGCAACAGAAATGTTATTGATTTCGCAGTTTTTTCGAACAGCTTCAAGAACAGTGTGGTTGGTGTCAGTAAACACAACATGAGACGCACCAAGAATGGAGCTGCATATTCCCACGAGGCCAGCGCCACAACCAAGTTCAATAATACGACTATTTTTGAGTGACATTGGAAGCAATGTATTAGTAACTTTCCGAGGTTCTGAAGAGTTTTTCTTATCCAGTAGTTGCAAAAAAGAAATCAACATAAGAGCCGCCGGCCAAGTTCGAAGACCAGTTGTTCCGAACGAAATAGTTTCTTCTGATTCTTTGAGCGTAACGTATTTTTCACGAAACGGGAGAAAGTATGAACGAAAACTATCACGATTATCGGGAATGCCTTTGGGAATAACGAACGACAAATATTCATCCAGCAGATTATCGATGCAAACTCCACGGTCAGAATATAATTCTGTCGGGTCGTTTGCTGATTGAGCTTCGACTGCAGAAACAAGATGTTTCAAAAACGAATGTTTGTATTTCGATGATGGCGGATATCTTTGCACGAGGGGATGATTTACAGTGGCATCGAGTATTTCGGCTTGTGTGAAAGAATCAAGGATTCTAGAATTGATACTTGCGAATATAAATCGAATTGGAACACACTGAACATATTGTTGAGTTAGTGACAAATTCATTGAAAAAAAAAAAAGGAAAAGAAACACACAAATCACAGCGCTTACTTATGGCGCGCAACAAGCTTCCCGCAAAGATTCGGAGAGATTTTCTAAGTTTACCGGCTGATTGATTTTGCGTAAGTCCGAAACAGGTATTTGAATCTTCTAATGCGGAGATGGGCTTGTCAGGTGAAATATATTGATCTTGCAAAAATGCTTTTGCAATAGAAACTACCAAATCCTCCTTACATGCTACTGTTTTCATGGTCATTTCAATATTATACAATTACATCATAGTTACATCACAAACATTGTAACTGCTTCCTTGTATTTTGGCTAATGTCCAGTTAATGGTTAGATTAACCATTGGATTGGCAAATAGTTTTGCAGCAACATCAGTCCTTATTCCCAGACACAATATAAACCAATGCTTTGCCTGTACTTGAATCCAAGTGAATTTTAAATAGTAGATATTCCTATGGAAAGTGGGATCTTTCAGATTTTTCTGAAGCCTTCACAAATCAGCCATTCAGAATCAACACTTACCAACTCATATTTAAAGTTTATATGTTTGTTTGGATAATGGCAAAATGTACTTACAGATAACTGAGTTAATTTCTCAGGCAAAGTATCAGCAGTTTCCAATCTAGCCACAAAATTGGATATTTTGAAATTTTTAACATTTTGCTGGAAAAATAGGGAAGTTGATCCTTCTTAGGCAGAAAATAAATTACAGCAAATACATCAAAATTTGTATAAAATAAGATTTTTAAGTTGGAAGAAATGAGCAGTATGGACCATGAAATTGTTGTGTTAGCATTCAAAGAGAAAAATGCAAAGGTAAATATATTCTGTGTTGCAATTTACATTTATGATTGTATGTGGTAAGGATTTTAGCAGAATTCTACCTCGTTACATTTCTCAAAACTGAAAGAGTGCTGAATTGGATAAAAGTTGCATATTGAACCTTGAGTCAGAAATCAAGCTTAGTTATATCTTTTGGCCATGCTTTTTCCTTTAAGAATGGAGGGATTTAATCTCATAGTAAGGAGCCAGACTTGTACTCCTGCTTCTGCTGTCACAAACTAGTTGTGTCAGCATGTAATGCAGTCAGCATTGAACATATATGGTTAGTTTGTTCAG
>JADGJH010001052.1:0-12269 GCA_027596945.1 Physocladia obscura
CCACACACCCGCTCGCACACATTTCTCTGTGAGAATCTTCTAATAAAATTTTTAATTGTTGAAGCAGTGACGAAATAACTCAACTTTGAATGGGGTGGAGTATGTTCACTTAAATACAGTGAAGAGTGTTGTGATGGATTGACTGTGTGTGCTCACTAAGAATATTCAATTTTGTGACGAATCAACTCAACTTTGAATAGTGTGAGGATTCTTCACTGGGAGTCAGTGATGGATAATTGAGAGGTATTCAAAAAGTTCAGTTGGCTGGATTTTTTGTGCCAAAAATAACTTCGACCAAAATGAAGAGAACACGCATCACCAACTACTTCACCCCTGCTCCACGAGCCAGCGTCGCCGCCTCGGATTCGCCCTCTTCGTCCTCATCATCGTTGTCATCGGCATCATTGACTTCCATCGTCTCGACTTACGCGAGAGTATCAGCAGGTTTTTTATTATTTTTTTTTAATCAGTCCTCGTTTGTCTGATTCAATAATCATAAAGGCACATCGATGTCTCTCGCACACCAATCGTCATCGTCGGCTGGTCCTTTGTCTTCGAGATTGACTGGTTCGTTGGTTGTTTTTTTTTAAGACGTGGCAACTGACCCATTTTAAAGCAATGACAGATTCAACAGTACGTCTGCGTTGATTCTGCTGATTCTCGGTGGATGGAAACCGGATTGGATGAATCTACTGTCCTGCACTGCCTCCCGCCAAAGGTCCTTCTTTCCTGATGCCGTTGGATACACCTTTGAGTACGCACTTTGAGCTAGTTCGGCTCATTTAAGGGGTTATACGGTCCAACTACACGGCTATCAACAGGAATATAATGAAGGGGTCACCTGCGGCATCCATGGGAACCCAGGAGTGCCTCGAATGGATGCAAGTGAGCCGACCTCAAGGAATGGAAGTACCGAAACTGGAAACCAGCAGCTAAGTCATTTTTTTTTAACTAATTTCTTTTTATTTGAAAAGGTGTTTTCTCCTCCATCGGTTCAAAACAACGATGCAGACGTGTTGGTGATTAAAAATGAAATGGTATGTCTTATTATTTATTTTTTGTCTGATTTTAAAAATACATGCAGACTCTCAAAAGAACTCATGCCGATGCATCAGATGAGGTGAGAATGAATTCATTTCGTCGTTATGTCTCCAATATACTTAAAACTGTGAATAGTCGTCAGACGAGTCGGATCTCCTCTTATCGAAGAAGGTGGCAAGGATTCATCAACTCCCGTCGCCTCCTGCTGCACTTCCACTTGTACCTCACGAACCAGCGTCGTCACCTCCACCACCACCACCTTCTCCTCCCGCTGGTCCTGCCCTCCCTCTTCCAATTCGTCGTCTCACATTGGAGTCGCTCAATAATACTCGCAAAAGACCGTATGTCGTCAATGTCCCCTACGATTTATCATTTACGGCTGAGAGCTCGAAGAATACATGTTTGGAACCGGCTCCTGTGATTGGGTTGGACGGAAAGGCCACTCATTTGTCGTTTGAAATCGCATCATGGGAAACAATGTGGGCTGGGTTGAATGCGAAGACAAGGCGTGAGCATGAAACCTCCATCGCAGCGAAAATGCTTGAGACGGGTATTTCTCGAGAGGAATTACTTCATTCCGGTCCTCGTTGTTCAGGGATGACTCTTCAAATCTGCGACTTCTGGTATTCTTTGGCCTGTCTGTATGATGCCAACTTGAATGTCGGTACTGCGGGTCCAAGTGATTCTAAAACTAGTAGTCATGCGAAGTTGCTGGGTCTTCAAGGAAAATGTCGTGGATGGTATGCCCTTTTTTCTTTTGTTTAAGTTTAACTAGTTTTACAGCATGGCCCATCACAGTTGCTTCAACATGCGCCTCCGTATGACTTTCGATGTTGAAGAAGCTTTACGATACAAAGCCGCCAAGCTTAATCACAACGAAGAATGGACAACCAAAGTCTCGAAAGACGTCTCTTTCTCACTCGTTCTCCGAGTCCTTCGAAACTGCGGTTTTATTCATCTTCGAACTCAGGCAGACGTTATCGCGATTCGAAAGCCCCTCACCAAAGCCGAACAGGCTGAACATTTGACCTGGATTAAGGCGAACGTTCACCACGGATTCAGAACTGGCGCCGAACTCATCCTCCTGACCGAAGCCGGACTATGTATGATATCATTTGACCGCTCCGATTCCAACAAGAAAATCGACCAAATCGGGCAGACGATTGTCGCCGACTCTTGGGGGTTCAACCGCCTTTCGAATTCCCTGTCGGAGAGGGCGACGGACCAGTTATTGCGTGAAATCTTGGCAGGAAGTTATGCGGATGGTGATGCGGCATTTCGTCGGCGAAACGGGGAGGGGCAGCCAAGACGCTTGTCAGAAGCTTGGGAGGCGTCGATTAAGAGAAAGTGGGACACGATGTCGGTCGAGTCCCAGAACAGTCAACGGAAGTTTATGTCCCCAAATCATGCCCCTTACATTGACAATCGTGTCTGGACACTGCGTGAATTTCAGAGAATATGCCGCTTGAATGCAAACAGCAATGGGAATCTTGTTGACGAAATATCTGGTGTTGAATTATCTCCGGACAATTGGGGAGTGGACCGAGTGATTAATGACAGAGTTGCTGGTGTCTCTGGGATGTATTGTCACTTACATTGCTTGATTACTCATGCAAGAGTGAATGATTTCAAAGAGGTAACACATTTGATTTCATACTGCTGTTGTCTAATTCTTTTTTTTAGGCAGGAGGTCGAAAAATATTCGCGACTGTCGAAACCTTGAGTGTGGAGATGCAACATCGAAACCTAGTTCAGGCTGACTATCGTGTTGCTACTCAGCTAATCATTCGAGACTACTTAAACCAAATTCGAGTCTTTAGAAACTCACCAGCGTATCAAGAAAACATGGACAAATTGGACATGACCAAAAATGGACATTGAGAAAAAATGAATTTTGTAGCCATTTTTTACAACAATTGCAATTTTTCGCCATTAAAAAAAAATGAATTAAATTCAAAAACTTATTTTATTTTATAATACTAAACATGTTCTCGTTGGAAAGTGTACGTCCTTTCTACCAAAGTATACAACTTTTTGAGCCAAATGATTATGCTCTGACTTACAAAGGGCTGTTCATCCCTTGTAAGAGAAGAAGTAGAATGGTTGTAAACCAAATCAAGCTTCCTCATGATGAAAAGGAGCACAAAGTGTTGCAATCACACATTGCCAATCTCATTCGGAACAATAAAGCAACAATTATTGGAAACTATATTCTAAAGTTTGACAACACGTTCATCAATAAAACTGATAAGATTATGAACCAATTCCAATCAGGGGGTATGGAAGTTCTTCATAATGTTTTGAAAAGAAGGAGACCTGATTCACCTGAATCATCAAGAAAGGAACAACGAATGGACTCTTCATCCAAGAGAAAGAGGCCAATTGCCCCGTTCGATGCTCAAAAAGAAAGACACATTGATTATTCATTGTACTATCTCCCAACTCTATTTTCACAGAGAGTAATCGTGACTTATGAATTCAAGTATGTGATTCATTATGGTGATTATGATTACAACGACAGCAAAACAGGCATCATTCAAGATATTCCTGACCATTTGATTGAACAACACCTTGACAACTTGACAAAAGAATATGCTCAGAGACAGCCATATGATTGTGATATTCTAGAAATTGATTATACTACTCAACCAGTTCCACATCAACAGGTAGCTTTATTAGAACAGAGAATGTTTGGGACTGTTTTAAACTACCACCATTTAAATCTTGAACCAAACTTTACCAATAAAAACATTTGTGTATATCAACATTTAATAGACACATACTCAAAACACATTAAAGGAGTAACTTTCGATGGTTTAAAAGGTATCTTTGAAGAAGGCGAGATTGATACTGGAGTAACAACAAATCAAGTTGTCCGATTCTGTGAAAAGTATGGAATTAGCTTGTATGCCATGGATTTGGAGTTTGAAATTTTCTGCCAACTCATTCCCAAAGTCAGAAATCACCATGTCCCATGCTTGATTTACATTGTAGCCAATAACCACATGTATCCTGTCTTAGAAGAAGAGCTGAGAAGGAGTATTGTTGCATCTGAGAGAACAAAAGGCACCAACAATTCAAGAGTTTTCAAGAGCAAGGTGAAGCTGGTAAATACATTTGACGGAACAATTGAGACTCTCTTAAATGTTCCATATGTAACTCTCAGTCAACTTGAAAACTGTAATGTTGTTTATACAAATAGAGAAGACCTTTCAGATTTGGTGGTGTATTTGGCACAGACTGAACAAACTGTATACAAGACACGAGGTAACGGCGGGCATATAGTTAGAATTGAATACAAGAACAACGTCATTATTGAAGTCAACAAGCACTATCAAGAGTCCTTACTTGTATCCAAGGCATTAACGATTCCTTTTAGAAACCAAAATCTCATCAGTTTGGTACTGGAGGCCTTCCAAATATACAAAGGTGATGACGTAATAGAGAGCACATTCAATCAAGTGACTCAATCTGTATTCTTTAACTGTGTCAAGGGAGCAATTGTCGATACATTTTATGAACCATCAGAATCTGCAAATCTCAAGAGTTTTGATATTCAAAAATGCCATACGGCATGTTTGACAATAAAGAATGAAATGCCTTGGTCTGTTTTCAGCATTTTTGATGAAGTGAAACCATACTCTGGTAAATTAAAAACTGGATTCTACTATGTTGAGACGGAGAACACGTTTCCACTAAGAGGAACAAGATGGTATTCAGCACCCATACTGCGATATTGTCAAATGATTGGAGTGCCACTCAAGATTGTATACGAAATCATTCCAAGTAAGACCCTTAAAGCAGACTACTTTAATGATTTTGTAAAACGGATATATGACAAGAGCGGCGATAATGCAAAACTGATGATTAACTGTTTTGTGGGATGCTTGAATAAAAGAAGTGATAAAAAGCAGATGGATAGGTTTACAATGAGTTTGAATGATGCAGTTCGATATTTTTTCTCGAACGACAATACAGTGTATTCATGCATCTCACAAGAGCCAAAGCTATATCACATTTCCATCAAGAATGACACACCAAAGCATTTCAATACAATTCCAATATACTGGCAAGTTATCGATAACGGTAATATGATGCTTCATCAATTAGCAATGAAAATGGGTGGTAGAATTGTCAAGCTGAAAACTGATTGTGTGGTAGTTGAAGATGGCAATGATGTTGAATGCCAACCAGGTATCAGTAATTATCGAGTCGAAGCATTACCACAAGAGTATAAAGTATCTGAGCCATTCAAGAGTACATATGCGTTTCAGCTTGAGAATAAAGACTGGATTCCAACAAATAATAGATTAGAGCAACAGTTATTAACTGGAATTGCAGGTACAGGGAAATCGACCGAAGTCAGAGAAACGATTAAACAATTGGAGCCTAGTTCTTTTGTACTATTAGCAAGTACAAACAAGGCGGCGAGGTTGATTAATGGTCAGACAGCCCACCATTTCTTTCATATTGACAACAATAACAAGTGTAACTTGAAGGAAGCGGTAAAGGCAGCCAGCAGATATCAGTACATTTTCATTGATGAAGTCGGCATGTTGAGAGCAGCGATTTATGAAATCTTGTATTATGTGAAGCTGCGAACAAAGGTCAAGTTTGTGTTAGTCGGTGACTATAAACAGTTAGGAGGAGTAGAGAAAAACAACCGAAAATACGATTACCTTACTACCCTAGCATTAAAGGAACTGGTTGATTACAGTATAACAGAGCTCTTGATTAAAACCGTTCAGACAACTCAGTGACTGTTCTATTTGACATTGTGCACACATTGAATCCAAGTGACTTTGACAATAAGCACTCTTTTACTCGAGTCAATCTAGCATACACTCATGCGAAGCGTAAGCAAATCAATGAAATCATGATGCAGAGAGATAAACTAAAGAAGAAGAAAATGATTAGAATAGAAGCAAATATAGACGACCCGAACTCACAAGATGTTCTATTGATGGTTGGCACTCCTGTGATTTCAAATAGAAATTACAAAAAGCTTGGACTTGTTAATAGTGCAACATTCATAGTGAAAAAGATTGAGCCTTTGATATTATTAGAAGACACTGTGACCAACGACAAGATTGAGATTACTGTTGAGCAATTTCGGTTATATTTCTGGGTCAACTATTGTTCGACAGTCCATCGAGTTCAAGGAGATTCAATTAGAGAGCCCTTCACTATCCATGAATGGGGGCAGATGAAGAAAGATATGCGATACACAGCGATAAGCAGAACAACTAAAAAGGAATATATAAATGTAGTTGATGACCACATAAAGCATAAAGTGACAAAGGAGATTGATTTTGACAGAGTGAAACAGAAAAAGAAGAGAGAGCAAGACATGAAAGATGAACTCAAACGAAAGAGAATTCAGGCTGTTCAAGTAATCAATTACATTATTCGAAAGGGGTGTTCTGATGACTTTAGTTTGAAACATACTTTTCTAAAGAGACAAGAGCTTTTGGAGCGTATTGGTGTTACAGATGGAGTAGTGCCAAGAGGATATGAGATAGACCATATCAAGCCACGATGCCAACATACCACAGATGATGACTTTAAGAACATTAATGCCCATTGGAATCTGCGACTGATTTCAAGAAAGGAAAACAACAAGTTGGGACAAAAATTGCAACTGTTGTAAAAAATGGCTACTTTTGATTGGTCCAAAAATTTCATTTTTGCGGACATTATCAAATAATTAAAATCTTTTGCTTATATTATAAACATGGAACCGATAGTAACCTACTCAATGGATTTAAAGCAATCAGACTTGACCTGTTGTGTTTGTCTTGAAAACATCAATTTCCCAATTATACAGTGTGCAAACAGGTCAAATCCACATTTTATTTGCATCAGATGTCGCCATCGATTGGGCCAAAAGTGCCCACAATGTAAGACAGAATCATTATTTCATAATAAACAACTCCAGGTTACATTGACACCCTTTTTAGAATCATGCACAAATGAAAATTGTAAAATGAAAGTACTCAAATGAAATCTCAATGAACATGTTGAATGAAGATTGTGACTTCAAGAAACACAAGTGCTTTCTGTGTCAACGAAAGGTGATTTCGAGAAAGACTATGCAGAGTCACTTTGAAACAAGATGCAAGACTCAAGTCATCGAAAGAAACTTGTTGCCGATTGAATTACAGGGATGGGATGCAGAGAAACAAGGCTTCAAGCTGGATTTGAATGACGGACCAACAGATGGAGTGCTTACAACACATGACACAGTTGTCCTGGTTTACAAGAATGAATGTGGCAAATGGGTCGTTTGTCCTTGGTCACTCACGAAACTCCAGACAACAATCATCATTACTATGATAAGGAATCTTTCAAATGGAACAATATCCGAGACATCAGTGCACATGAACTGTTCTTCTAATCTGTCAGAGCCAGTATTTATGGAATTGGAGTCCTGTGACGCTGTGTACGTAAACACAAAACGCAACAATCAACGAAACAATAACAGCATTCAAGACTTTCTGGGCCACATGTTTGCTCAGGATAGAGCACCGATTCCAGCATTCTCTGACTCAGATAATGATTAACGACGTTTAATGGAAACAATCTTTTCTTCGTCGATTTCCTTCTTGAGATGATGATAGAGTCTCTTTTGGATGGCAGGCTGGTTGCCGTGTAGTTCCTTACAAAGGCTTGTGTCTCCATTCATAAAGTCTTGTTTGATTCGCTGGATGCTCTTCTTGTTATCACCACTGCTCTTCTTTCTCAGATAATACACTAGTGTTTTATCAACATAGAACAACTCACTATCTGTCTCAAAGTATTCCTTTCCATTCATTAATTGCTTTATTTTATCCAGTAATGAATGTTTTATTTCACTGACAGCTTTTCGAAATCAGGGTCTTTACTTTCATTCAACTCTGACTGTAATTGTTTGACAGTCTCTTCTAATTCAATGATTCGTTCCTTCATGGATTGGTTGATATTGGCTCTCGTTGGATTGACCATTTTCATCCATTTTTCAGGCACATCAATAACTATAGGCTCATTTGAACCAAAATACGGTACGCCTACTTTCGAAAGAGTGGTATTAATTTTACGTTCTTGTACTTCATAGTGATGTTCATTACGTGGGTCTTTATAGATTGTTCCAATAGGAAGGGTCTTTAAGAATCGATTTCTCACAGTTGTGGATGGAATTGTAACAGTCATAGTTTTAATAACAGGAAAGAAAATAAATAAAAATAATTATCAACGAATTTCAAATAAATTAGTTGGTCTATTTCAATCAAACACACCCATCATTTGAGCGAAAACTATCACTCAAATCAATCACATTATTCCTCACTCACTCTCAGTGAACAATACTCACCTCATTCAAAGTTGATTTGTTGAATTTTCTAAGTGAACATACCCACTGAAATAAACCACGTTAGTCATCACTCACTCTCAGTGAGAATAAAAACACCTTATTCAAAGTTGAGTTGATTTGTCACTTGCCGAAGTGAAGGAATCATCAATTCAAAATTTTATTAGAGAAACTCCACAGAGAAGAGGGAGTGGGCGTGTGCACGGGGGGGTTGCTGATTTGTAAGCCAAACATTTAGTCGTTTCATTGCATTTTATTTTGTGAGAATGAGCAGCAGCCGGGAAAAGTACGGTTCGGTAATTGGCTGGGTGTTGGGGCAGCCGTGGGGATCTGTGCTGCAGCGAGTGCCTGGAGTGTGGTTAGTGAGCGTAGTAATGCTGGGGCTGTGGGGAGCTGCGGTGGTGCCATATACTTATGCGGTTTACGTGGTAGTGATTCATGTGCTGTCGGTCAACGCGGCTGTAAGAACAGCGGTGGGTGCCCGGCACGCACATGTAGAAGCTACGCGCCATTCGTTCAGAGGTAATATGCAGAAACTGTTAACATCGCTAATTATGCAATTGCTGTAATGGCAACCTTACTGATGCACCAGACTGGGATGCACACTACGCGACCAGGACCAGCCTCGATCCGCACGCACTTCTTTCCGCCGACGCCGACTTTCTCGCCCTGCCTGACGTGACTCACGTTATCATCATCCCCGGCTACAAAGAGACGGACGACACCTGGGCCGACACACTCAACATCTTGGCCTCGCACCAAAAAGCCGTGTCGCACTACAAGGTTACTTAACTTTTCGATCAATCAGATGCCGTCTTTTTCGACCATGACTCATCCTGTTATATTACATCCATATAGATTTGTCTAGCAATGGAAGAAGCCGATCCCCTAGCAGAAAAAACTGCCATGCTTCTCGTCTCGCGGTACATTGACTGCTTTCTCCAAATCGTATACACCATTCACCCACGAAACATTCCTTGCGAAACGGCCGGCAAGCATTCTAATGTTTCGTGGGCTGCGCGTCAAATGGCTTTGAAATCAAAATCTGTTAAATCCGATCTTTTGACTATCATGGATTGCGATACCGCGTTTGCCCAAGACTATTTTGATTCCGTTGCTGCTCAATTTGCCGCTACTCGCCGTGATCTCCGTATTTTTCAAATGTTTGCTCCTGGTACCGTTTTTGACCGGTAAATCAAATTTCGAAATTAAATTTTTCTTGTTTTTTTTTTTGTTTTTTTTGGCGAGAGCAAAGTGAGCGAAGTAAGCAAGAAACATAATGTGAGCGGAGAGTGGAGCGAAACAGGCAGAAATAAAATTGCATGACTGGAGCAAAATTAAACAAATTTCTATCGGAGGCACCAGAAAGTGAGCACGCAAAGTGAACTAACCACAAATGAAAATAAATTAACAAAAAATAGAAACTCCAACGACGTGCCTGTATTCGTTCGGCTCGCAGACATTCTTTGGTCAGCTGGCGTAATGGGGAACTACGTACCCTTCTCGCCAATAACGTTCCCCTGCAGCGCGTACTCACTCTCCATGGAATTGGCACAATCTGTTGGTTTCTGGGACGTTGGGCCTGAAGGCCTTGGCGAAGACATGCACATGCTTCTCAAGTGTTTTTTCGCGACTGAAGGCCGTGTCAAAGTTAATCCAGTTTTTTCTCCGGCTTCATGCTGTAATATCGAGGGAAAGGAAGGTTCAGGGGCTCTTGGTTTTATGTGGGCTCGGTATGGGCAGGTAATCTTGAGTGAGCGAAAATATTTGTCAGCGGAAGTGGTATCAAAAAAGAAAAAAAAGTATTATTTAATAACTTATTGCAATCCGAATGTCTTTTCTCCGCTGACACACTCTTTACATCACTCACACTCACAAATTTACAGGCAAAACGACACTTATGGGGTGCGCTGGATTCCGGGTATGCACTGCGAAAAGCGTTGTTCGCTATAATAGCGCCAGGATACGAAAACCCAATTGTCGGCGGTCCACAAGTATCTGACAAAAAAAAGCAACTCATGCCAGACGATGAAGTGCATTTTAATTTCTACAAACTACTCGTTCTCTTTCACCGTCTCATGGAAGCCCACATTGTCGGTGGCCACCTGTTTATTCTCGTAACGCTTTCATCTATATTTTTACCAGTCGGTCCAAATCCGTCTTCGTTTTCTATTCATTATTGGGAATCTTTTACAGACCATGCCGTTCACCCAATCGTTGTTCTAGCTTGCGATATTTGCGGCTACTTGCGTGCCTTTTCAGTATTCTCTGTAATTGCATGCGCATACTATTATGAACGTTATTATCGATGGGTTGGTGTTGCACGCTGGAACTTAAGCAGTCTCGGCGACCGCCAACAACTTACAAGTGAAGCCTCCCCATATATGAACGGAGTTCACATTGGGCCTGGAAAACGCGTCAGTCACCTCGGTCGTCGCGCAGGACTTGAATCAATCCGAACAAAATGGAACTACCTGGACTGGTTCGCGCTGCCGATAACCGCGCTGCTGTACCAAGCCATCCCGCAAGTACACACGCAGATTCTGCAACTGTGGACTGATAAGCTTATGTACGAAACGGCAGCAAAGCCAAAAATGAAGGAACACCCTGCAGCGCATGCTGTTCCTGAAGAATCGGGGGTTGTCCACGTGTTTGGCGGGCATGAGCGAATGCCTGGCGAGACTGTGGCAATTCCGGTTCTTGATGGGGATGATATTGAAACGCTTGTTAATAGCCGCGTGGATCATGGACCTGATGAGATTCTCGTCTTGCAAGGGTTGAAAGCACATCGTATATCAATTGCTACACCGAATACACCCACAACTCCAACATATTCATTACATTTCAACAGCATTTCAGGAACAACGCAGCAAAAATACATGCATAGTCACAGTAACTCATATTCCTCAAATTCTGCCGCCGATCGCGTCATGCTGATGGCCGCAGATTATAATAGCGACTCGGTTTCATCATTCCCCACAAGTCCGCGATTGGCAACATATCGCCAGCAGCCACCACCGCCGTATATTCAAAGCCCTGTAATACGGGTTGTTGCGCCTCCTCCTGCTGTTGACCGGACGGCAACGTACGGCAGTCAGAATGGCACCACGTTCTATGGAAGCGAAGAAAAGAGTGTCATGATGGTGGGGAGTGATGATTTTAAGGCGTGGGGAGATAATAATGTATCTGTTTGAAAATATTGTGGGCACAAAACGAAAAATATAAAACAAGTATCTAGTTTTCAGCCTTCCAGCTGTTTTTCAGTTTTTTCTCAATTTTTTCAATTTTCTCGTTGTTTTTTTTTTTTCGAAAATTGTATTGAATATAGTGAGGTTTTTTTTTTTTTCCTTTTTTTTTTCGGTATTGAGTGCACAATCTTTTTCATGCAAACAATTTTTTCTGTACAACAAAAAAAAAACACTTTTTGAACCATTAAAATTGAAACTCTCGCAAATACATCAATGCCACCAAATAGGCATAAAAAGAGCATTAAAATGCAGTCAGATCCGAAACCTGGCCTTGATCATGCAGCTTGGAGACAAATTTTAAGTGAAATTACTAACCTGTTACCAACAACAGCATCTCGTTCTGAGGCTATTTGTGAAGTTGCAAAAATACATCATCTATCCTTTGGACAGGCCAGAGGATTGTATCAGCATAGTCTGGAAACAGACTGGATGGTTAACAAACATTCACCAATCATGAAGAGATTCTTTTTGTGACTTTATTGGATATATAAGCAATGTGCCACCACCCTCTGCGTTGCGCAGATTTCTTAGATTTTATTTGTCAATATCATGCCAAATAGTATGAGGCTGTTGAATGGAATCCTGATGGTTGGTTTGTGGGATTCATGAATCGGCACAAAAATCAAATTTCACAG
>JADGJH010001053.1:0-12266 GCA_027596945.1 Physocladia obscura
TCTTTGTAGCAAAAACAAAGAAAATGAAATATATTTCAAATGAAAAATGAAAGAATTTTCACAAAGAATTGTTGTTTACAAAATCTCTCTATTGCATCACAAATTATGAAGGCAAATAAGACTTTTTGATACATATATTTATCAGGCTTTTTTTTTCTCTACTTAACTGATACTGCTTTCTTTTGGGTTATTATTTTTTGTGTATACAGCAACTAATCATTGAAAATTTGAATGAAAGTATTTAAGAGACACCCAAAATAGATATTTCTACAATCCCGTTTTTTGTTTTTTGTTTTGTCATTATTTGAGCCAAATCCATTTCGTGGAGTTATAATTCAAAACTAAAACAACGAGAAGCAAACGTAGACACCAAAGAACGAAGAGAAAAAAAAAGGAAAGAGGTGGGTGCAACCTCTAAAAAAGACCAATCCGCAGTAATAGAAAACCAGAACCATGGCCAAATAAGTTTTTAAATCTTAATAATCATCCATTCATCCATCCATCCCTCCAATTTTAGTTTCCGTAACGATTCTATTTAGAATAATAAAATTAAAAAATCATAATAAAAATGATAACAGGAATGTACCTGCATCTCTGACAGCATATCATTCAATTTACTACTACCCGTCACGACAATTTTGCGGACGTTGTTGATATCTTCAATTCCTTGATCAACAAAATTGTTTGCAAACACACGCAAACCATTCCCAACGTTTTCCATCAGATCTCCCATATTAAGCGACGGCGAGACAGAACCTGCTGGACCACTGCTGCCCATATTGCGACTGTATGACGAAGAACCTGTACCGGTATTTTCACTGTTTCCATAATAGTCTTGACTACCGAATCCTGATTTTCCTTGGAACTGTTGGAGACGTTCACGTGCCTCAGCACTTTTTTGTGTAAATGGTACATTAATCAGTTTAGAAAAAAAGAAGAAAAATAAAATAAAATAAAAGAGACCTTGCAGCCTCATCATAATTGCCTCTACCGAAATACTGATCTGATGAAATGGCTTTTGCATTTCCAAATCTTTTTGCTGCATCGCTTTGTTCTTCTTGTTGTTGAGACTTTGGCGCAGTTGACCCAAACCTTCCAAATTTTGGTGCACCGACCTCACTTGTTGAGCTACTTCCACTTTTCACTCCAAATTGTGCCGATGATGGATCAAATCCAAATCCAAGTCGTCCAATCCCAGAATTCAACCGATCAACCCCAGAATCATCTATAGTTAATCTTTAATACGAACAAAAAGAAACAGGAAAAATACCGTTTAATCCAGTCGCCTCAAATCCACCAATACCGGTACTACCAGTAGCAACAGCAGCAGAAGCATCAACAAACATCAAACGCGAAGAAAATGCGCCGCTTTGGCTGCTGGCGCCTTGAATCGGTTCCACACTTTTCATTTCCAATTCCAAACGTTTTACCTCTGCTTCTTCGAGTTCGCGTCGCGCTTCCTCTTCCTTTGCGCGCCGTTCGGCTTCGTCAAAATTGATTGCGCGAGTTGCCTTCTTTGCTCCCAATTTTTTCGCGCCGAAAGCGGATTTGGTAGAGGATACCGAGAAAGCTGCCGTTGTCGTAGTGTTGGGAATGTTGGTGATGGTGGTAGTCGCTGGGGCACTTTGAGTTTGCGTTTGCGTTTGAGGTAGGGAGGGAGTTACGGGCTGAGGCTGTTGCTGAATAACAGGCTGTTGAGAGGGCGATTGCAAATCCTGGAAGGCAGTTGGTTGCGCGGCAGAGGCAGGGGCAAGGGCAGGGGCAGTAGCTACAGCAGAGGTTGGTGTTGGGATTGAGGGATCGGAGGTGCCCCAGTCAGAAAAAAAGTCATCAACGACGGGTTGCTGTTGTTGATGTAGTAACTGTAGTGGTTGTGGTTGTTGCGGTCGTTGCTGAGGAATTTCTTTGATTGTTTGTTGGAGAGGGGGTGTTGTTTGCTGTGACTCGACAACAATGCCGTTGGGGAAACGGCGCACATCGTCGTCAACCAGGACGCGCAGACGATCGCGGTACGAGACGGCGGCTTTGGAGGCATACTTGGCCTTGGCGTCCTTGAAGGGCGTGCCGGGGCCGTGAACGCGGAACCACTCGGCCGCCGCATAGTTGCCGCCCACCTTCATTGTGCGCAGCTGCTCAAGCGTCCACGAATCAAGCACAACAGATCTGATCCGCCCAACCACACAAATACACAAACGCTCAGCCATTAGCTACCACTAGTACCTATATTACGCTAATTACTTACCGGACAAACGTTATGTGCACCCCCATGTTGCGGTGCACTGCAGAACAGTCCAGACACAGATACACAGCATACGTCACCGACGACCACGTCGGATTCTTTGCGCCGCAGTCGAAACAGGTCTGCATCCAGCAACATCAAGGTCCAAAATCCAACATTCAGCGTTAAAAATGTTTGGTAAGCGTACGAATGAATTGCGTGTTAGTAAAGGGAGTGTGTGGTATTTTATTGCGTCAGTCGACTGCCATAACAGTCTCGAAATTGTTCGTGCTCTCACTTCATTCTGCTTGTTTCGATTCTTTTTGATTTCGTTCATTCGCTCGCTCGCTTACTGTCAAAACTTGGCTTCATCTACATTGTTTATATTTGCGATCCCACTTACCTTGTTCTCACGCCGCTGCGCTTTCAGTTTTTTGAATATATCGGTGATTTCAACTTTGGTTAGCTCAACACTCATTTTTGGTTGTTTCAATCCCGATCTCAAATTGACTTTAGCAAAAAGAAAAGTCGACACTTACACAAAAAGAAGAAGTTTGCTGATGTTTATGCTACCAAAATAATGGAAATTTGAAAGTCCCGTTATTATTTATGCATAATTCATAGAAATACACCCTTGATAACAACTAAAAGTTAAGAGAACGGGAGAATCAAAGCAGAGGCTTCTTGCATGGTTCAACGATCTGTCTTAGCTCGGAACTACTAAGGTTGAGTCAATTCCTTCCTCTCTCTTTCGTTCTCCCTCCTAACGAAGTTTTGCAGGGGTCATGATTCCATTTTCTGAGACTTCGGAAACAATAAACTTCAACTGTATAAAGTTCAACGCGAAGCGCGAATAATTTTACGAACTTCAAATTCCTACAAATAATAATAATTTATGTTTCCACAGCCACATATTAAGCCACTTTAAAGTTCACAATTTTAATTCTAACAGGAAACACTTTCAAATTAGTTTATACTTCAGCAATCCTTTTATAGGTAGCGAGCGGGATTACAAAAATTGGCGTGATCAAAAAATTTATTTTATATATTCCTTTGGACATTGTATCCGTTATTTAATTAAATTCATATTTTTGGTATGATTGTTGAAGCAATCTGTTTTTGATTAAGGTATAAACACGCGCATCACTAGAAAATAATCATGGCTACTGGGGCAACCGAAGCGGTAAATTATTTCTTGATAGGTTTGCCACGCTCGTTTTTTGTTTTCAGTGAAAAAATTGTGAGCTGCTAAGGAAAGTTCGTTTGCCAAGTGGTAGCATTCACAGCAATTTCATGAGGCTTAATGTCTTTAAGCGTTTTTTTTTTTTTGTTCCCCTCCATTTCTTTCAAAATTTTTTTGTAGGTGATGGAGAGTTTGTGGCGGCAACAATATTTCAAATCCATGAATACATATGGTTTGAAAAAATTCTCAAGTAAATATGAGTTGTGCATTGGTTTGTCTCTGTCGTCTGTCCTTCGGGTCTTCGTTTGCTTTGTTTTGACAAGCGCGCCTGCCAACGCAAACCGCCATCTTCATAATATCGACCGAATAACCTCGAACTCACATATAGCTTGTTAATTGTGGCTTAAAAATTATTGGCACAACTCGTATTGGCCTTACAGAGCTGGATGAGCCATCTGCAACGCACATCATCCAGCGATTTTCACTTTATAATTTTGTGTGGCTGCTCCATTTTTGAAAAGTCGCCAAATTTTCACCCCGCAAGTTACTCTTATTTTATCGTTCCCATTACAAAAGATCGGAGTAAATATTTAAGGAGGACATATAATAGGTAAAAATTTGGAGATGCAAAAGTTACTCAAAAAGTAAACCACACAAGTACAGCAAAAAAATCGGTAAATTAAATCACATCAGATCAATTTCCTTTCATTCAATGCTCAAAAATGACGCAATTTACTCCGTCACATGATAAACCTGAAGGAATTTTTCACGTGTCATGTTTCATTTCTATTTTCGAGGAAAGAATGAAAAAAGGAAAACAAAATGAACTCAGATGATGTGACAAATATTGCAGTTGGCTGCTCATGTATTGTGATTCTGGTGATATATCATGTGTGGCTAATGCAAGTGGTTCGCAACACCCCGGAAAAAACTGTTTATGGACTCGCAAGCCACTCAAGGTATCGTTGATTCGGATCGACCGTATTTCAATAGTGTTGTATTAACTTTTTGCTGTCCACACTGACTATATGGTTGTAATTGCATGTAGAAAGGCGTGGGTTGCTGTTGTTATGAAGGGCAACAAAGATATTTTGGCAGGTTTGTGTCTACGGTCACCCATTATTTTATTTATTCATCACCGATCGTTTGTCGCTGGTTTATTTACTTACTTATTTGTGTGCATCTTGTATATTTTCTTGGTTTTCCATTTATCCATTTATCCATTTATCTATCCATGTTTTTACTTGAATATTGATCGTTTATATTTGATAATACTTATTTGTTGTCAGTTCAATCACTCAGAAACCTTATAATGGCCGCCTCGATTTTAGGATCAACATGTGTCGCTATCATCTTTGGTTTTATTTCGTTTTTGGCGACAATCGTTTCACACCCTGAAGCAACAGAGACAAACGGAAATCCTCTTGGATCGCAATTTGGATTCGCTTTGGATTACTTGTTTGGACCCAAAGTAAGTGTGACCAAATATGGTCTCAAATATGAAAAGAACTTAACAAAAACAAAAAATGAAATAATCAGATTATGATGCTTCTTGTCATTTTTTGCGTAGCATTTTTCTGTTTTGCCCAGGCAATGCGTTTCTATAATCACGTCGGACTCGTTATCAACGTCAGTCTATCTACTGAAGAGCTGGCAGATTGCCTGCATTTGACCCCACCGTCTCCACACTTTCCAGATTTTCACCAAACCGATGATGAAGATCAAGACACCTCAATTGAAGAAGAAAATCTGCAATCAACACAATTGCAGCAAATTCGAAATCCGCAGCAACAAAACCAGTCATTGCAACACCATCAAGATTCAACAATCCCAACTCCAGATTCCCCGCAAAATGCACAGCACTCGTCATTTGTGTCGATTTCAGCAATTCCAACACATGTGTTGAATGAATTGCAGAAACGGCCTCAGCACTCGTCCAATCGATCGCAAGGGCACATTTCATTCGGTAGTCAGCAAACGCCAGAAATAAATAAAAGCAGCAAGTCGCCATCAATAACATCTCGAAAGTTTGCAAAAAAAACTCGCGATTCCGGCGCTGAACGCAGAGAACGGTACGTCAAGTCGTTTGAATTGGCACACCGGATTGACTTTGTTGCGAAAATGCTGAACCGTGGGTCAATGTTTTACACGTTAGGAATGCGTTGTTTCTACATTTCATTTCCTTTGATGGCGTTTTTGTAAGTTCTGAGAAACAACTTCGTTTAACCTTCACTGCCAATTATAATTATCTGTTTTTCATTTATTTAAATTATTTTTAAATAATCGTTTCTTTCTTTTTTCCCTTCATTAACCAGCTAATTTTTCATAGATGGGGGCCTTGGGCTTTACTGGGCATAACCATATTCTTGATTTTAATGCTTCGTGTGGTTGACTTCAATCTCGAATCCCTAACAGCTTCCACAAATATCCCGCAGCCTCCAATAATGCAATCACCATTATCTTCGCAATTGAAACAATCAAAAATTAGCAAAAATAGTGAAAGTGGACAAAACAACGATGAAACCAGCTTTTTTGGAAAGAATGCTTCAGAAAACACGACTAGTGATGATAGCGATGGAAAATATCAGCAAAAAACCGAAAAGGGAGGTTCAATTTTGACAAAAAAAAATGAAAAAAAACGGAATGATGGATCTGATTTCGTTACAATTTTTGATTTTTAAAAATTCAAAAAATTAGTATAAGTTTCCTATTTTTATACTGAAAAGAAAGAAACTAGAAAATAAATAGACAGAAGAAGAGAAAGAAGAAAATTAAAAGAATAACAATAAGAGGAAGCAAACATACTGTGCCATTCATTTAATCATTCATTTTTCTGTACTATCTACTTAAAATAGTTTTGTATCATTTTAAAAAGCCGCACCTGCACAGTTATTTAGATATTGAGAGAGTAACTTCTCAGTTTGTTTGGATTTGAAAATTCATTCGTTGCTTGTGTTCTCAAAAAATTTTCTTAAAGGTCTCCCAGTGATAATGTTTTTAAATTGTTGTCGAATTCTTAAGAAATTAGAACTTCGCTTGAAGTTGTTTCAGTTCAAATTTTCCAAGCACAGTTCTCCTTCAGTTTAGTCAAAATTATATTCAATTTCCAAATGACCTGTAGATTTTGGTAATGTAGCAATTCCAATTCAAACAAAACAGGTTCTTCTGAGTTGTCAGTTAAAAAGTAAGAAGTAACAAAATGCACATCGAAGATGCTCAGCAGTATAACTGCAAAGCTAGAAAAATTGCAGATTGATTAATTCTAATATTAATCCGCTCTTCTTCTTGAATCTTGATGTGTTTCCCAACTTTCTGCACACAAGACAATGGAGAGAATTTCATTTGGAAACCAATTTCAATCAAAGTTAAAATTCCGCTCATTTCTTCAATTCTAGAACACTTAGAAACCACTAACAACCACAACACAGTTACTTTATTTTTTTATTTCAGGTTTTGAAGGACAAGTTTGTTAAAGAGAAAGAACAGCTTGGTTAATACTCACAATAACTAGGATACCAACATTCACCATCGGCATGTTGAGCAATAAAGCCATCAGGAACATATTTTTTATCAATGTGCTGAAAATTGGAGAGAGTCCGTCGCACATGTTCACCAGCAGTAAGTTTGACAGTTAATCTCAAAAAGTTCCCTGCTAGTTTGTCAAGAAGGTTCTCCAACTTAATTTGTTTCTACTTACAACTGAGGATCTCTTGCCTTCTTTGTACTTGCTGTCTCAGAACCTTTTTCCAGTCGCAATCCCGTTTGAATTTTTTGTTTTCAACTTATCAACATTATTTTCCGCTGATTTCTCCTTAGTCTTCCTATCTTCGGCAAACAATTTTTCCCTCATATACCTCATTTTTTCTAAAGTTTTGAGTCTAGATTTTGAAAAAATATTTTGGCAAGTTATCTGTTTGGCAGTGGCAGAAATTGTTGTTTGGACTTTTTCAAAACATTTTTCCAAAATTGTTGTTCCAAATATGCATCTCATTGCTTCTGAGCAGGTGATAACACAGTTTGAGTAGTCATAGACCCCTTTCCAATGTCAAAAATCTCCAGCATTGAAACCGCAACTTCAACTTCATATGATTTGGCATCCAACAGGTTCATCTTTCTAGCATTACTACTATTCCAAGACGCTTCCAAGGCAAATACTTGAAACACAAGCGTATCAAAACATTCCACTGGAATAACCCTGTTAATATCAACTTACACACTATGTTTTTGAGATAGTTTATGGAAATGAGAAAGATATTAAACGCTGGGTGGAAATTCTGTCAAAATTACCAAAATCATTGTAATTTGAAGCAAAAAACATTTGGGTTTGATTTCTGTGTCTGACTGCTAATAAAAATTTCAACTTCCAACTGCAAGTCACTCAAATGGATTCAAATTTAAATCACAGCGTGTTTTGGGGAGAGTGTGTGATAATTGTGAAACAGATAATCTCGTTGAGATTGCCCAACTGGGTAGCGTTTAGTCAAATAGTGCGATTACTTCAATTCAACAGCATTGAAATATTAATTTCTAATATTTAATTCTTTTTGAAAGCAAGCTTTCAAACAAGCATAAAAGCAATTTCATTGGTATCAAAAACGGATTCATAACAGTTTTGAATGTGAAAAATTTTACAATGCATACGTCAACATTCCTTTCATGCCACTGTCAGCAGCATGTCCTTGCATATAATCCGAAAGACACAGCACATTCTGGTCACCCGGCTACAAAAGGTGAAATTTGCGACTGTTCATACTGTGCGAAACGCAAAATCGTTTGGGGATATGCTTTGGCAGGAGAATTATCTATTGTGCGAGGTGTTTTACATGCTCCAGTTGACGGAAAAATCTCCATGGCATTGACAGAGTATCGCTTTGCCACAAAAAGAACGCCACATTACGTTAGTATAGTCGCGACAGTGGCTTTTGAGAAATATAACATTCCTTTATTAGTTTTGCTCAACATGCGGAACGCATCTTCTAGGCACCGCATACGATGTAACAAAAACCATTGCAATCTCTTTGCTTGCGGTGCGAAACCTTCCAGCAGACTCGCAATTTTTTCGAACAAATGAGTTATCTCAAAAAGCTCCAATTGTCATTCGTCGCGCTTCTCTCCTCTCTCCACAGTACACGCAACCTTTGATCAACTCAATTCCATTCGCGGAGCATCTTGTGGATGTTGAGAATCTTGATGACTTTGATCCGCCCCGGAAGGTTCTTGTTGGTGCTTGTCACTGCCAGGTTGTCAAATTTGCTGTTCTTTCCAGGGACATTGAAGTGCCAGTTATTATTGAAGATGTTTACAATATCAATGGAGAGGTTATGACGCAAAAGTTTGCGAAAAATAGTGGTGCTAGGGTTCGAGATTGCAGCTGCTCTTATTGTTATGGGGTACTTTTTTTTAACTCAACCCAATAATTCTGCTTTCTAATTTATTTATTTGCGTTCAGAATGGGTGTCTTTGGATATTTCCTGGTATCCATAACGTTCTTTTCTCGCCACACTTTCCAATTCCATCATTCATTCCGCCATCTTCAGTCGCGTTGCCCTGGCAGGAAATTCAAACAGCAGAAAATCTTTCGACACTTGCTAACGTAACAACCACGTATAAATTTAATCAGCAAGAAATTGCGCACGTTTTTTGCTCTACGTGTGGGTGTACGGTATTTGAACTAGGCGGCGAAAATGTTGGTGGAATGCCGTTTGGACTGAATGTGGCGCTTATCAATGATTTTAGTGTATATCTTGAAAATTATGCAGCTGAAGTTTCTGGGACGGAAAAGCGGCTTGGTGGATTAAGGATTGATCGGGATGCAATTAACGAAGAGCCGCGTTTTTTGTTGAAGCTCTAAATAATTCTTCACTGTTTAATAAAGGATACGCAAACGAAAAGAAATTTGGCACTCACCTAAATCGTGGCAAAAAGAATTTGGCATGCAGCTACATCACAACAAAACTTTTGATTTTTATTATTGAATATGGCATGCTTCAAATTTAACAAGTTCTAGAAAATAACGCAAATAGAGAATAGAGAGTAATATTTATAAAAAAACAATTCAAGGCTTTAACTGTCAAGTTTTCGCAGAAAGTCTTTTTATTTTAATAAACCCTTCAATATCAAAAGGGATCATACCTGTCAAGTTTTCGCAAAATGTCAGTGTCAAAAAAACAGAAAATTTCTAACTCCTTCAATATCCCTTACTTATTTCCACAGAACTTGAAACATAGTTCGCGCAAGGAAGATGAGAACTGTCAAAACATTCTACGCAAAGCTAGAAACTGCCCCTGATCGTTACTAAACAACATCGTAGAATTTAGAATAAGTGGCATTGCCCCAGGTTGAGAAATTTGCGTTTCTGTGCCACGTTTGACGTTGCTGTACTACGTTCAAAATGTCTCAAGATTTATCCAATTAAAAATTGAGAAATAACTTGACAAATGGCCACCTGTGGTTGTCAATGAATCATTTGATGATGTAGTAGCTGTATCGAGCATGTACTTTGGTGTTTGTACTTACATACATTGATGTCGCTCACACTTGAAGTTGACTCCATTGTCTCAATTTCAAAAATGAAACACTTGAAAAAGGAGATTGTGTCAAGAAATTGTAGTGAGATGAGATTATAGTGACTGTACAGAAATTATTGGAAAGTTTATTTAATATATTAGTCCAACATATCAATTAGATCTTGATCATCTTCTTCCACAGGTTCAAGCTCAATAATTGAAGCTGGCAATGCAGCAGTTTCAAAGAACTGGTTTTGTTTTGTTTTCATTACAAATAAATAATAATAATAATAAACCAACCTCTGCAGCTTCTTCAACGTTAAAAGCACTTTCTGAAACATCCTGCTTCGTAATTAACCCCACTGTATTGCTCTCCTTTTTTAAGGCCGCCCAAAACGGCTTGCACTGAATTTGGTCACTATTATCAGCTGTCAGTGCCTTCAATTCAACCAGCAAATCGTTATAGCGAATGCATTCCTTTCTCGCAATACTCTCACGACGGAGTGCAACGATGCATGATATAGCCTTTGGATAAAACTGAGCACCAAGCGATTCTCGCACAAATGCAACAACGCGTGCAGCGAGTTGATTCATTGCAGCAGTCGACACAACTGGATCACCACGTGATAAAAGCGCCGCAAAATCGGCAACCGGTTCGGCAGATCCAACAGATGTGACAGTTGATCCTGAAACAAAAGAAAAAGTCGTCACATCGCTTGTTGGATTGATGTTTGCGGCACTGGCAGCAGCAGCAGAGATAACATCGCGTTCAATGTCTTCTGCATTATCGACACCTTTTTTGAATCGTTTTCTGTTATCTTCTTTGTCCGTTTCAACTGCAAAATTGCGTTATTTTTTTTTGTTTTATTTAAAAGTATCAAATTTTTTTAATAATAAATGAATATATTAACATACTTTTTATGATACTGAATGAATCTTTGACTAGCTCAAAGGATCGCTTCGCTTTTTCAACAAGTTCCGGCATCGGCAAGACTCCTGCAACAAATCGTGGATCCAGCGGAGGAAGTTTTTTTTCACCTGGATTCATAACACGATACGCGATACACTGGTAAATTCTCTGATATCCAGGGTTGAAAATATCAATAGATTTGTAAGCTTCAAATTTTTCACTATAAAAGTAAAAAAATTGTCAAAAAAAAAAGTCCAAAAATTTTGCAAAATAACTTTTTACCCATCGTCATCGACAATTGCAGTTGAAAGATCCATATCATCAATAAATTGGTCAATTCTTCGATCAGCTTCGGCACTATCGACTGTTCGAAAATTCATTTTTTTACGTTTCGATTCGCCAGTACTGCTCAAGCCTCCGTAATTCAACGCAGTCGTAGCTAAAGATGCAGACGAAGATTCACTAAATGATTGAGACTGTGTTGTAGATGCACCAGGATCCAGCAAAAGAGGGGCAAGAGTCGTGAATGCGTATTCGCGCACGTCTTCCTTGAATGGAATTTGAATCCAAGCACACCAAATGCGTTTGCCAATGTGTGGAATAAGTACGCCAATTTTTGGTGGAGCATCTTTGATCCGAACGTAACGAACTAGTGCACAGACGTCTTTGGTTTTAAGCGAGAGCGCCAAAACTTCAAACATATTTTTTGAGTTGCCAGTTGCTCCTGGATCTGGAATTATTTGCATTGGATCATTGATGAAAATTTCACGAGATATCTAGTTTTTATGCAGGTTTAAATCATACTTTTGTTATCCATAACCCGTCACTTATTTTTTTTTTTTGCTGTTACCTCCGCATTTTTCACAAACCCAATAATCGAAAATCCTTTTTCCGTCTGAAGTTTCATTGCGTCGCGATCTTCTTCAGCAAAAGGAATTAAATCCTTTCCATACTTGTACGCGCGTATCAAATCCTCCTTATTCAATTCAACAGGCTCAGCAACATCGCCATTTTCGCCATCTTCAGTATGAACTAAATCCTTCACTTTATACGTACGCTCCATTGCAACCTCTCCACGGGTGAATTCATCAACCACATCAACAGCCTCAGCGCCAATTCGCGACCATTTTTTACCCGACGGAAGCTTCGCTTCCTTGACTTTCGCGTACGCCCACACTTGGAACCCAAAAGACCCGCTATTTTCTGGCTCGCCTAGATACATTGTTGTGCGGATAAGAGTTGTCGGTCGAACAGTGCGGGAACGAAGTTCACCGAGAAGCGCGAGTGCTTCTGTTGCGCTAAAAATATCGCCATCAGTGGCGGAGCAGAATGATCTCATAAATCGTTCGTTAGTGGCGCGGATAGACGTGTCTGACTCAGGAGGAGGATCGTCTTTGAATCCAAAGCCACTAAATAATAATAAAATATATATATAATAATTAATATAAC
>JADGJH010001054.1:329-12266 GCA_027596945.1 Physocladia obscura
TTTTTGTGGTTGTAGTTTATAAAACTTGTTTTCAAGAAATGCAAAAGAAAATAGAAGAAATTTAATCTGTAACAACCCACGACCGCAAAATGATCACTAAACTCGCTCAACAGACTGAAAAACAGAAATTGCATTTGCAAAATACCGTTGCAACTGCAAGTATTCATAAAACAAAGAAGGGCAATTTATTTACTTTAATTTTCTACAGTTAAAAACGCACATTTCAGCAACTGCCCTTGAAATTGAGGCCCTGAAATCGCAAGTTACCCATGTCGATCATGAAAAACAAGCATTGATTGAGCAGTTGGAAGCCGTCACACTGTCGCATGACAAACTTTTGGTGTCAGTGCAACAGCAGCAACATTTACCGGAGATTGAAGATTTTGATACCGATAGTGGAAAAGGCCTGAGATCTTCTTCTTTTATTGTGACCGAAGAGTTTTTTGCTGGTGGCAATGGCGGTGAGCAGTTGGGAAATGTTGGCGCTGGAAATGTTGGGCGCGGATCGAAGCGGTTTTCGTTGATGAACATAGTTCCTTCAATTTGGAAATAATGTCTGTTTGTGTCTTTATGTGTGCTTTACAATCAATTTTATTTTTTTGCGGTTTTTAATATTGTTATTGCGATTAAGTTTTCATTTTTTTTGTTTCTGAATTTTCATGAAAATTTTCGCACAGCTGACGAACTTAAAATTTTGCTCCAAGACGCAAGTATCCTCGAAAAATACATCAGGTAAATATTTTTCTATTGTTCAGTTTGAGTAAATAATGAATAAAAATAATTTTCACGTAAAACGTAGAGCCAGAATGAGAGCAACAGAAGTGAGAGTAAGAAAAGCAAACAAACTAAATCCATAAATGACGGAACTGACACCAGACTTTGCGCCGGTTATAGTTGCTGTTGCTTACGATACCACCAAAGTTGCAGATGATGTGTCGAAACAAGAGTTATTCGAAGCAATAGTGTATATAGGCATATGATTCTCTACTAAATTCAATCAAAAGTAATAAAGATCATTGTTTTTGATAATTTCAGACAGTCGTTAATTTTGTATGGTATGTCTCCTTTTCTTTTGCTAAGCCTAGTTGAAACGCATCGAAAAACTCTATTCAAAGTTTTTTGTTAGTAGATTTCACTGTCAGGATAGTTTCTTTTATACTAAATATTGGTAATTGCAGAATTTTAGAACGCATTTTCACGAGCAGTTTCGTTTATTTTAATTTATAATATTTGAACTGAATGTTTATTTAAAATGAAGTCCCTTTTTACAGTCTCAGCCCAAAAATCTCGAAAAAAAGTATGAAAATATTAAATCCGAAATAAAAAGGAGTGATGACAAAGGAAAAATTACGCTAAGTGGATTAAATGAAAGGCTGTTGATAAACGAGAGGAATTTTGGAAACTTTGAAGGGAGTGAACCAAAATAAATAAAACATTTTTAAAGCGAAAAAATTGTAATACCATGGCTATCATTGCAGCGAAATTCCGATTGGTGATTGCATGATCACTTTAGGCTTTTTCAACATGGGGAACAGTCTTGGATTTCAACAAGAGGAGTGGGAACGTTAAATCAATGAATCATAGATGACATCATTAATTTCGTTTGCAATAATGTTGTGAACGGTGGTAAGAATAAACCAAAGTTCAATCTTTTGCTGATTTGCTGTTCGAAAATTTACTGTAGTGGCGACTGAAGTCAATTGGTAATTCAATTCCAAGTATTTGCCAAGTTAAATGAAAATATTCGCCAATGAGGTAAAAATTCTTCGCGGGAAGGTTCTTTTGGAAGTAGGTAGTTTGAAGAATTGTTTTAAGCAAATCAAAAGCTTCAAAATTGGATTCTCAGCCATTTAAATCAAACTGGATCACGTCATGAATTTAGAACAGAGTTCACATATGTTTGGTTGATTGAATTGGATTTGAACAAAGGACAAAGTTTTTCTTTTTTTGCTTTTGAGGAAAGGAAAATGTCATTCACCTTATTGCGGACGCTGAACAGCCGAGATGCTCTGCTCGCAAATATGCATTCTCTCGTTCGAACATCCCCAATGAATCCGCAACGTCAAAATATGCGCAGTTTGCAAACAAAAGTGCAATCTCAATCGCAGAAACAACAGATACAACAACAAAAGCTGACTTGGACGCAATATTTCGCAAACAAGAAACGGGCACGGCGTTACGAGCTCGGAGTTTCTGGCGTCAGTGGCACGCTGAGCTTTATAGGCGGCTCGTATTATTTCATGGCCGTGAAAGAGTTCGATCCGACTGAACTTGTATTTGGGATGATGGATGCGAGTATCGCGTATTCACTTGGCGCAATGGCTGTTGGAATTACTGGTGCAGTTGCGGGAGTGTTTCTAGGCGGCGCAGTTTGGCGCGGTGTTACCCCAAAGTATTAATTATTTCGGGGATTGTTTTTGATTCACTGTCTTTAACTGTTCATTCGTTAATAATATCTAGGCCGCTTCTCAAAGCCATGGATTCATTCGACAAACAATTCTTTGAACGAGTGCGAAAGTATCGTCCTCAAGGTCAACTGAGACTTTCGTTACAGGATCCAATGCCAGATTATTATGGCGAAAAAGTAACTTCGGTTGCCGGCTACAGAGAATGGCTCAAGAAGCAAAGAAATGTTTGTGCAGTACATTTATTATTTATTATTATTTATTCTTCGATTCAGTCAACCATTTTTTTAATATGTTATTCTAGTATCGGATTAAAACAGAAGGATTCAAGGCCAGAAAATCCATCAAAAGAACCGTTCCGAGTATTTGAGTTTTTTTTCTTCTTTTTTTTCTCAATATTATTCTGTGCGCATTCACAAAAACAATGATTTCATTTCATATTGGTTCAAACTCTATAGTCAATTTAAAATTCGGTTTGCTGAATTTCAAAGAACCCTGCCAACTGCGTGATTTCCAACCATCAGTAAATGCGAAATTCTTGCATTCTTCTCGATCATTTTGCACAAAGAACGTGTTGAACCAGTATTGACACAATTGGAGGCGTTTTGATGTTCCCAATACACTCAAACGGACTTTAACACAAATATCTCCTCCAACAATCAACTCTCCAGAAATTAATGGGAATATTACAGTCGCGAGCCCATCAGTTTCAAGCGCATTGGAGGCGATCCCTGTTGATGTCCACACTATTGCATCATTGTACCAAATCTGAATAACTAAGTCTGCTGTAAATAATTTGGAAAAGTCAAAAACGAGTACTCAAAAATGAATTCCGCTCACTTGTTCGAATTTCGCCATTACCAACCCACTTCGCACCACCGATGGAAATCATCGAAACACGCCTTTTTACAATAGAATATGGCGACTCACTACCCCGCCCACCGCCATCGCTGTCCCAAATCCACCTCAACTTCCCACCACCGTTACCCAAATACACAATATTCCCAGTGATGCTCCCAAAATCTCTATGCAGGCGCGTGAATTCCGCAAAATACTCAACCCATCGACACTGCGACGCAACAGTCAGTCCTTCCCCTTCAAGCATCCGTAGACGCGTGTACCCTTCGAAAACACTTTGCGCGTCCCAAAACTGTGCTGCATAGTGCGCTAAAAGGTATGCGCAGCAGACGACGCCCGTTCGTCCTTTTCCGGCTTTGCAGTGAACAACGACAATGTTTTTTTCGGGGTTTGACGAAATCCATGCATGCATATCTTGGACTATTGAGAGTAAAAGCGCGAATGGAGGTGGAGAATGATCATCGAAAGGAAATTGCGCAACTTTGAATTGTTTAGGTTAGTTTCACAAGTAAAATTTCAGTGGTAAAAAATAAAATAAAATTACACACCACGACCGTAAAAACATTCCTGTGGATAAATAAAACCCGCCTCAGAGCATAGATTATAAACTTTATATGAGTTGTTATGCTTTGCGTCAAGAAACTTTACAGTCTTTTTTTTTAATTTTTATCACAACAGGGGGAAACTTTTGCAAGGATACGATAAACGGAAAGCTTTACCTGGGCCATACTGTTTCGATATATTCGCATTGGAAAGTCGCGTGCCGGGAATCCCATCGCAATCAAGTTTGATGTCAAATCTGTTTTTTTAAGTTCGCAGTTCCGTAAAAATCAGATTCAGTTGACTGCAGTACGAAGGCAGTGGATGCGCGAAAAACCAACATGTTAAGTCAAGATCAACGTCTAATTGAACATCCACAGTTCGTTGTTTTCCTTGCGACACGATACGTTTTAAAACACTCATTTTTTACAATTTTTTTTGCGATTATTCTTGAACCTTCAACTATTCGTTTTGATATTTGCCTGGTACTTTGGAAGTTTTTACTGTTATTCATTGTGTTATGCTGTTGGAATGTGGCGGAACATTCCATTGAATCAGATACATGATTACAAGTCAAAAAAAATTTCAATTTGAAATATGTTGTCAAAGAGAATTATTTATATTGGCAAAAGAACACATAATATATTGGCATGTACACAGTCACTTTAGCATCCACGCTTAACCAAGTGGCGCAAATCAAAGCATTGCAAAACGCCAATCTGCGCCGTTTCGTACCAGTGGAAGTCCAAAAAACTGATGGGTATTTGACAAGTGATTACACGATCGAATATCTGGAGCAAATCCACGCAGAAACACCAGCAGTAGTCGCGCTAGATGAAAATGGTGCTGTAGTTGGCTATGCTTTGGCTATAACCCGGGAAACTGCACGCAAACATGAACTTATTGAAGAAGTTGTTTCGACAATTGATTCGTTGAATGTCGCTGCTCCCTCAGATCCGCCAAATAATTATATTCTTTCAGGGCAATTGTGCGTGGCCAAACATGCACGCGGCCATGCACTTACCACCAGAATGTACAACTTTTTTCGGGAGGTGTACAAGCAGCGTGGGTACAACTGTTCTGCAACAGGAGTTGCTGCAGATAACTTGGCATCAATGACCGCACACCAAAAAGCTGGATGGCTTGTTACTGAAACGGTAGAATTTGAAGGACGTCCATTCAAAATTGTGGTCCTTCCATTTTAATGAGGTTATGACAGTTTTCAAACTATTTTTTACGTTGTTCGAGCTGGTGCCACTGCTGGTGTTCTATATCGTGGCGTTGTTCCGAAAATAAAACAGTTTTCTTTCTTTCTACTGCGAAATTATTCTACCGGCTTATACTCATGTTTATACTCAAATACTACTTGATTATTTTTATTGCAAATTTGGGATACCGAACTTGCTAAAAAAAAATTTGTACGCTGTGTGTTTTGCATTGCAGAATTTTCTCCAACCTTGATTAAATCCACAGTAATTCAATACTTTCAGGTTGACGATCATTCATTACAGCTGTTAAATCGCCCCTCGTCGTTCACAAAAATACACAAGCAGGAGATAATGATCCGTATGTGCCAACCCACAATATTTTGTCCAATTTTTCTTCCAATGGACAAAAAACTCAACGTCGATGATTACGTGGCGATTGTGAATGGCAACGGAGAACTTTCGCAAGACACAGTGCGTTTTCTCGGGGCGTTTCCTTTATCTGAAAACAAGTAAGAAGCGGCGGTCCGCGTCGAACTGAATCAATCAGAAGACGCCAATCAGACGAAACCGGAAACGGTGACACTAAACAGGCTTGGGTTCAATAATCCTAGATCAAAAATTTTTCCGAGAAATTGATGCAGCAACATCTGGAAGAGGCGAAAACCAATATGATCGGAGAAGCAACGGATGGGTTCAACTTTATGACACTCGGATGGCTGTCCAAAATGATTCGGGCTGGAGCGAAGTGGCCCTTGCAGTTCGACGACTTGCCAGAAATTCCAACGAAATCAAAGTCTGATGCTGTGACGCAAACTATCGCACCATTCTATGCCCAGCTAGAAACGTATTTGAAAAAAAAACAACTTGGCAAAAAGCCAAGCTACTGCGGGCTTATCTGGCATCATGTAGCTGTGGCTTGGTAAGTTATCTGACTGATGTTCACAAACCTGATTAATGTTTGGACAGGTCTTTCTCCGTTTTGATGGACGTAGCTGCGACAGTTCTCCAAACAACACAAACAGCTGTTATGAGTGCCATTTTGAACATTTTGGCAGTTGGGAATCCGCAGTTCTTCATTTCCAACCCTGTGGCACTGGCCATTTGCTTTCAAACCGTCACACAGATGTTCAGGAAAATGAGATACAACATCCGAAGTATTTTGACCACTGCAATTTACGCAAAGGCTTTGAAACTCTCCAACGTGAGTGCCACCGAATTCAAAAAGGGCCGAATTCTTCAAATGGTGAACGTTGATGTGAGCACTGTTTTAGAAATTATTGCAAGTGCTCATCAGATTTTTCTTGTCCCCTTTCAACTTGGATTTGCCTTTTATTATCTGTACACTCTCTTCGGAACTGGATTATGGCCTGTTGGTGTTGTCTTTGGAGCATTTATCACCGTTGCACCAGTTTTCTTTGGAATTGTTGTTGTTGGACAACAAAAATATATGAAATCCGGAGACAAGCGTTTGTCTACTTTGCGCGAAATTTTTGAGGTTGTTGGTTTGCATTTGATTTTTAGCTGAATTCAAGAATAAATATACAGGGAATAAAAAATGATCAAATTACGTGGTGAAGAAAGGCATTTTATAAATAATATTACAAAAGTTCGTTTAACTCAAATACAAACGTTAAACACATTGTGACACCATTTGCTGAAACTTCAGAGAAAAATGTCATCCAGAGGTTTTGTGCGAACGAGATCGTGCTTTCTGACCACCAGAAAGAATGATACCCTTTTCTCCAATTCAGTGTCCACTCATGGTGTATGGAACAGCTGCAACCAAAAGATCAAATCCAAAGAGGCCGCTAAAAAATGTCTATAATTGGTTTTCGATCCGCCTAGAAGGGTTTCTTTCGCTGTTGACTCTCTTTTTTGTTCTCTACCGTGTTGACCAAGCTTGATTCTGCAACGGCCGGGCACTTTCTGGTGTGGCAACAATCGGATCCATGCTTTTCAACTCGATTGCCGCATTTTCGCGAACAGAATCTAATTTCGTTGCTGCCGAACGACTCAATTTGTATGCAAACGATCTTCCTGCTGAAGCTCCAGAACTTATTTCCAGTGACCCAGCAGAAATAGCGTGGCCACACAGCGGAAAAATTTCTATTCAGAATCTGGAAGTCAAGTACGCATCAAATAGCGAGCCTGTGATCTAGGGGCTTTCAGTGGATATCGAAAATAGCGAGAAGATTGGTGTCGTTGGGCGAACCGGATCTGGGAAGTCCACTGATGACAGCATTGTTTCGTATCGTCGAGCCAAGCAATGGAGTAATTTTGATTGACGGGTTGGATGTTTCGACTCTTGACTTGCCCACGTTGCGTTCGCGGCTGCGAATCATTCCGCAAGAGCCGATCATGTTCACCGATACTGTTCGAATAAACATAGACGTGGAATCCAAGTTTCCGGACCAAGACATCTGGAGTGCTTTGGAGCTCGTTGGATTGAAAACCTATGTGTCTGAGCTTCCCGAAAAACTTGATGCATTTGTTGCAGAAAGAGGAGAAAATTTTTCAGTTGGACTGAGGTAACTGATGAGCGTGTCAACACGATTGCAGATTTTGATCGCATCATGGTTTTGGATGCTGGAGAGCTGGTTGAGTTTGACACACCCTCAAATCTTTTAGGTAAAGATGGTGGTTTGTTCAAGGCACTTGTTGATGCAACTGGGCCCGCAAACGCGGCTCTAGTGGCTGAAATTGCTCAAAATCGCAAGTAATTGGTACAGAAGGAAAATGGATTGTTGCATTTTGAACCAAAATCTCATAAATTGAATGGAAACGAAATGAAAACAGACAGAAAGTTTACTGCAATTAGTGTAAAGTACGGTGATCAACTAGGGGTCTATAGATCTATAGACTCGACTTTGAGTCGGCGATCCAAAATTTGGTTGACTCACTTGTCGACTCGACTCGAAGTCGACTCAGCTACGAGTGAAGGTGACTTGAGTCGACTCAAGTCGGAAGTGACGTAAGTCGACTCGACTACTGAGTCTTCAGTTTCAGTCACTTACAAAAATCAACCCGCCAGTCGAACCGCTCATTTTGAAGTTGGGGCAAACAGAGCAGTTGACTACTGCCGAAACGTCCTACTTTTTATTGAGAAGACAACACGAAAAAAAAATAGGAGGAAGAGACCAGGTTTTCGCGTGTATGCGGGTGTTTGGTCAAAGCAATCTTTTTGAATATTATTGAAGTGAGTTTAAAATTTTTCTTAGGGTTAAAGTTATTTCGAATTGTGAGTATTTCGAATGCAGTTACATAAAACAAAGAGCAACTACTGTACCACAAAAATAAATAGAAAACAAAAAATATGGCAACCCACAAATTAGTGCTGCTTCCTGGTCAGACGTTTCCTGACCTCACAGTCACTTTGACAACTGGTGAGCAGGAAGTTGTCAAGTCTGATGGCAAGAACGCGAAACTTATCGTGGTTTATCGCGGAGCTTTTTGTCCCTTCTGTAATGCAACTGCCGAGGAGCTCAAAAAAGGCCTCCCCAAACTGAAAGAGAACGGAATTGATGTCATCATGCTCTCAGCAGACCTTCTTGACGTTGCGAAGAAGTTTGTCGCGGACCACAGCCTCGACTTCCCGGTTGGCCACAGCCTCGACGAAGCCCAGCTCAAAACTTTGAGTACTTATGTCAGCAGCCCAACAAACTACATTGAGCAGAAGCAGATATTCTCAGAACCCGCCTGGTTCTTGTTGGAGGCGAACAACAAAATTAAATACGTTGAATACGGTTCTACTTCATTCTCCGCACGTCCAAATATTGACAAGTTGCTTGCTGGATACAACTACTCCAAAAAGAGGGCCCAAGAATACCCGGAATTCGGCAAAGTTGTTTTCGGAAGCTATAATTTGTGACTTTCCAGCAATAAAACGGAATAAACTTTTTGATTTTATATTTTATTTTTATTAGAAAATTAGGTAAATTTCTAATTGGCAAAAATTAAATTTCTGTTCTACCTAATCTACCTTCCGCAAATTTCATATCGACTAAATAGCTACTGTCAGTGCCATCACCAAACATACAGTCGTAAACTAGTTCTTGCGAATCTGAATTTTATTTTCGCCATACAAAATTTTTTTGAAAGAAAGAAAAAAAAATGGTACGATCAAGAACAGTGACAAAGTCAGCCAAAGCGGTAATGCGCGAGATAATTCTGAGACAAGAAGAGGAAGAACAGGAAACAGACGACGGAGCAAAGTTTGTGCGGATTATTTTCACAGATACTTGCAACGTAAACCGCATCCGAATTGTGCCTGCACCTCGTTTAGCAGCTGAGCAAAGCATCAAAGTCACGGCGGCTCTGGTTGCGCTTCCACCGTTGTTTGATGCCGTTTTTCACGGATCTGCCACTGGTGAAGTAGCTCTCAAACCAGCCAAAGAAACGCGCGTTATTCTGCCGTATCATAGAGCTCATGCGCTGGTGCTTGGTTCCCTTTTTCATTCAAGCAAAAATACAATCTCAAACTCAATCGATTATTCCCCGTTTCCTCTCGATCCACGTGATTTTCTCATTCGCTGTATCGCCGCACTGGAAACTGAATTTGGTCTGACCCTGAAAGCTGGCTTTGAAACCGAAGTAGTGTTTCTCAACCAGCATTTTCCCTTGCCTAACTCGAGCCTGGACAGCAAAACTGACACAACTGCTGCTCAATCTGTTGTTCATGACGTGCGCACCGTGTTCACCCAGCTTGATAACACCGTTTATGGCGAAACAAACGCGCTTAAATCAAAACAAGTCCTCGATACTCTTGATACAATCGTCGCAACGCTTCAAGAAATCGATATTCCCGTCGATCATTTTCATCCCGAGTCTGCTCCGGGACAATTTGAAATTGTCACTTCGTACACGTCGATTCTCCGTGCCGTCGACAATCTGGTTAAAACTCGTGTTGTGATCAAAGATATCGCGCATCAAGTTGGAAATCTTCATGCAACATTTGCGCCAAAAGTTTTTCCAAATCATGCCGGTACTGCATCTCACGTTCACCTTTCTCTCTGGGATCCAAAAAAAGGCCAAAATGTTTTTCCAGCCACCAATTTCGTTGACGACGATGCGAATTTAAGCCTTTTTGAAAATGGAGTTTCGTTGAGTCTTGTTGCACAACATTTTATAGCGGGTATTTTGCATCACTTGCCTGCGCTTTTGGCTGTTACAACACCAACTGTTATGTCTTTTCAACGAATCAAGCCTAGTTATTGGAGTGGTGGTTAGATTGATGCACACATACTTTTGATATTTATCTGCCTCTTGTTTAACTCAATATTTAAAAAGCCTACCAAATCTGGGGAATCCAAAACCGCGAAGCTCCAGTCCGCGTCTCAAACGATGCGTCTCATTTTGAAATTAAATCGCTTGATGCAACTGCGAATCCATACATTGCACTTGGAGCAATCATTCTTACTGGCATGGATGGAATTCGTGAAAAACGGTTACTTCCACCACCCGTACAAATTGATCCAGCAGGCCTTTCAGAAGCTGAGCGCGCAGATCGTGGCATTAGAAGATTACCAGAGAATATTGAAGCTGCTCAGGCGCTCCTTGCACAAAATAAAGTTATCAGAGATGGATTGGGGGTTGAGGGTGCTGCATTATTTGAAAATTTTTTGGCAGTCAGAGGAAAAGAGGCGGAAATTGTGGCTAAGATGGCTGCAGATGAAGTTGCTCGAGTTATGATTGAAAGATATTGATGTAGTGTGGTGAAATTTAAAGTTTTGTGCTTTCATGGAGAAATATTGGATTTTGAGTAAAATTATGTATCACTCAATTTCATGAACCTTTAAAAAAAAGAAAAAATGACATCTAAAACTTTCTGGCTAAAACCAGCTTGTCGCCATTCATTTACCATTCTTCACCTTTATTCTTTCCAATATCTGAATTTTTCCTCTTTTTAATTTTTATCCTGACAATTTGAACTACAAAAAATGCTCACCGAGAGAACTGGAATTAAAAACAGTAATATAAGTTTGGGTGGAGCTCACCGCTCTTACCATGCCCTCTACGACGCGGCAAAACCAAGCGCAATTCCTTTCAACTCGGCCTCATTGAGTTCATTAATTGTTGAAAGTTCGCGTTTTTTAAGTCTTCCTGTGAAACGCAACGAAAAGTTACGCGATCAGTCAAATCTTAATATTCTGCAAACTGTCGCACGAAACATTAAAAGAGCTATATCGCCAGCGAGAATCAGTAATTCTTCCACCGGATCAGCTTTAAATTCAAGACGGTCGCAATCAGCTAGTCCAGTTAGCCGAAATACTCAAGACTTGGAGTCCGAATCGCTCGCTCTAGATTTTAAAAGACATTTGATCCCGATTTTAATCAGAACGCCACCAAGAAATGAAATAGATGCTATAACCACTCCTGAAGTTCCTGTTCTACAACTCAACTTAACCACAAACGCGAATCAAAGCCGTCAGTTGCGGAAAGCACCAATATATTCTGTTCCTGAACAAAAAAGAGCTGTATTAAATCTTCCAAGCAGTTCCCAGTGGGCTAATTTAAACGCCTTGAGAGTTCATGCGGGATCTCCAGAGAGATCTGAAGAAGGAATCGAGAAATTGGCTCAGTTTCGTATTTTGGAATATTATTACTCGATAAAGTGAACAATTTATAATTTAAATTCAGATATTTCGTCCAGCTTTCAAACTTGAGTAAGAAATTTGATTTTCATTCCACTAATTCGAGTTTCGATTTTACTTGGTTTGAGGCTTTTGCAGTCGATCGAATGGGTAAACAATTTTTATTTCTAATGCGATAAAGAGCTCAAAAAAATAAAATTTAAGTTTCTGCTCCATGTATTTATTATGAAATGGCTGCGGTTCAATTCAATATTGCTGCCATTTATAGCCAGTTAGGTTGCTCCCAAAGAATTTGGACAAAAGAAGGAAAAAAAGTCGCGTCTGCCTACTTTAAAG
>JADGJH010001055.1:0-12252 GCA_027596945.1 Physocladia obscura
CCAAAAATTTCACAAACACAAAATAAAACCCAGTCACTCTTTTCAACCATTTTCTTTATCACACAAAGTACTACAGTGTATATGTATATATAACTTCTGCTTAATGTCAGAAATGGTAATTTTCTGTTAATTGTGTTTGGCACTGGTTTTGGTAATAAAGAATCAAGTTCATCTTCCATACAGCTTGAATTCATACTATCTTCAACACTGTAGATGGCCTCTTTCAGTTGTTAGGGCATCTCAGTTAAAATTAGAAGTTGAATTCCAAATCTTTAAAGAAAGCTTTGTATTTCAATCCTAACTATTGTACACAGAGAATTAATGGACTAACTATATTTGGCAGTGAATTATTCCACTGGTCATAGAATTTTAACAAACTGCTTTGATATGGCTCTTCTTCATGAGCTGGAATTCCATAATGATGATGCATATGGACTAAGCATTCAGGGCAAATATAATTTCCAGCTGTTATTTCACTACAGTTCCTACATAGTTGTGCTTACATATACTTTCCATGATCCCATTTGGTTTTAAACCAGCAAATGCAAGAACAAAGCTTACTGATTGTGCCAAGATACAAGGTGGGGACAGAATTACAGGTGGGAATAGGACTGGTAGAGGGACAGACTGCAGATTGGCAGGAAATGATTGTTTTTCATTGAGTGGCTTTTCTGATTGTAATTTGCATATGGCCATTCTGTGTCTTTTACCAGACTTCAGCTTTCTGGAAGGTACCATCTGATTGGTTGATATTGATAAATTTAAGAACAAAATCTGGATGCACAGAATCAAAATGGATTGGTTGTGATTGGTAAGTACTCGTAAATTTGTCAATTTGCATACAGAACCAACATTGAAAATCACTTTATTTCACATACAAAAACAAAGAGAGAAAGATATTTAGTAGAAGAGAATAGAATAAAGAAGGTAAACAGGCATTAATTGGAAGTATTGGTAGGCAGACATGGTTGTTGAATTCACTCAGCAATTCCATTTTTCACCATGACTACTAAAACCTTCTCCAGAATTGAGGTATGGCTGAGGAGGTTCCTTCATCATTATCATGTCATATAATATGCTTTGCAATCACTCACTAGACCAACCGCCAACATCAGCATCTGATTTGAATCGTTTAGCACCAAAATTAAATTTTGAGTTCATTTCTGGAAGTGTTCCATTTGCAACAACAATGTCCCATCTCCAACGGGTGTTAGCACAGAGAGAAGCTGCGCAGAGTCAAAACAAAACCCATAGCGTAAGCCATTGTGTGAGCAGCGCATCTTCCTATATTTCGTGCACCGCAAATAACCATGCTTGAATCAAAAAGGATTTTGAAGCTCGCATTGCAGCTTTAATCGCCTCCGAAGCCGCCACCCTCGAATCCGCCGCAAAAACTACTGGCGTTTCCGCTTATTCTAATTCAGTGCGTAAATCACGGTTTGTTTCCCCCTTCTTTTTTTTTTTTTAATAATCCACTTTTTTAACATTCAAGGAAAACAGAATGCCGAAACCTAACGCTCGGTTCCTGTCGTCGCTCGTGCGTCAAGTTGATTCTCACAACTATGATCTGATTCTGCGTGAAAATAAGAAGTCGCGTGACTTGCTGGACGAAATCGAATTAAATTCATCATCACACAACAACGGCAGTCCTTCTCGGCATTACCGCCATCAACAACAACTATCTCGACATCATATTCAGTCCTCTAGATTAAAATCTCCATCTGATCATCGGCATTATGATACAGGAGAAAAAAGTGAATATGATAACCACATCAACAGTAATTATAATGATGATGCTGACCGGTATCGCATAGGTCGTGATTTTGATATAAATCGAACGCAAATACATTGTCAGTCGTCATATTCCCCACGACGCGGAAATATTGAGCATATACCAAACAAAAACAATGACTGTCACCCAAAATGCCATTCACCACAACATAAAACATCCGCACACTCAAGCGCAGTTCGAACTTCTACGTCACCACAGCAGCAGAATCAGACCACAGTATTTCCAACGGCAAGTTTATCAAATAATGACAGTGAAAAAAACAGTGATGATGACTGGAATGCAAATGAAAAATCACAGCATCGACAACCACTAACATTGCCATCGTCTTCTACATCACACACGATAAAACGCACTGCGGTAGCTGTACGAGGCCGCGGTGCAGTAATGGCACCAACACCAGCAGCAAACAACAACAGCAATTCATCGTTATCGCGTCTCGATAAATATTTTGCTGATGCCTCGTATGACGCAACGCTGGATATGGACAACTATGATGACACAAATTTGGATATATATGTGGGAGCCGTCATGTCGGCAGCTGAGGAGAGGAGAGTTGAAGCTCGGTATCGGAGGCGAGAAGAGAAGGTTGAGCGGCAACGATTGCGAAAGGAAAAAAAGGAAAAAAGAGAAAACAAGAAAGATATAAAAAAGAAAAAGAAAGAAAAGAGCAAAAAGGAGGAAGATGAAGAGGATGAGAAAAAAAAGAAAGACAAGAAATACAAGCATGAGAGTACGGAGGAGAAGCATAGAAAAAAAAGGCGACGACGACAGGAGGACAATCAAGACGGAAGCGATGATGAACGGGATAACAATAGCAGCCATGAATATGATGGAATTGGTAGTGATAGTGGGTGATCAAGTTTGGTGGCTGAGTGGTGAAAATGAGGGTTCCATCCAAACAAAAATTCCGATATTTTTATGTTACCCCATGAGGAATCATTTGAAACAAAAAAAAATAAAAAGCTGCCACATTCGCTCAGACAAATGCCAGTAGTGTTACTCAGCGCGGCCCAGAAACAGTCTCTCGCTTTCGCATTCGTGTCAGCGCCATCAACAATCGCAGAGCTGAAAGCTAAGGTTGGAAAAAACAGCAATAGTAGCAGCAATGTTGGCGGGAATGGTATTGTCTTGCCAAGTTCAAGTATGACGTTGTCGCCATCGTTTTACGACGACAGATCAAGATAAATATTGGACTTCTTTCTCTCTCGCTTTTGTTATGTGCAGGGCTTGTTGCAAACATGACTTTTTTTCTTTTTTAGACCTATTTATCTTATACCCTCTAAATAAAACCGACTGGGCAGATATATGTATATTTTTTTGATTTCTTCGAATATATTAATATTGGCTCCTCCTATGAAATGATAGCATTAAAATAAGAAGAAACAAAAAACAAACTCCATTTTAATTCTCTCATGTTCCCAATTTCATGCTTACCCTGGATTTCGATGTAAACAAATAATAATATTATTATTAACTTCAACTTAAGTTTACAGGTGACATAACGACAACAGCTACCACTTTCCACAAAGTTTGGTTTTTCAACACTTTAAGCTTCATAATGTAGGCTGTATACGAAGTCGAGGAACATTGGAGTTAACGTCAATGCCCCCCAATGTTGTGCCCCTGACATCCCCTGAACGGGGAATTACATATACTGATTTTAACCTTCATCATCCTCCAATGAGCTTCTTATAAGATATTCATGTTTTAATTAAAACCCGAAACTATCAAAAAGTGTCTGAGAGACTTTTCTAACCAACCAATCAGATCGCGTGAAAAAAAGCAACCAAGAACAGTTTTTATTAAACACGCAATTTTCATCTAATTCTACATCTTTTATAAAAATTTATTTTCTAAATCAATATTAAAAACAAAATGAAGTGTGTTGTTCCATCCACAAACGTTTGATCAAAGTACTTGAAGTCTCTTCCAATGGGAACTGTGTACAAGAATCCCCATAATAATCATGTTTATAAAGTTGATGACAAGAAGATTAATTCCACCCTTTCAAAGGTAGGAATCCCTTACTTTGGATCACATGAACCAATTTCAATTGACATACCTGAGAAACACTTGAAACTTGAGAATCCTGTTTGATTCAATGTCAATCAATAATTGAAGGGAAGAATCAATGAATTGGAAGAGAGTTTTTCCAATAAATCCAAACTGCCATTCCAATCAAAAGACACTGAGGTCAAGAAGACACAAACAACTTAATTTGATGAAATAATGAAGCTGATGGAAGGGAGAGAGCATTTCAAAACAGATCAAGAGATCTTTGGGATTGAAAATAAATCAAGATTTGTGTTCATACAAAAAAAAGAGATGGCTTTGATTTCAAGAAGGCTGTGGCAAGAGTTGTGGATTGATCCAAATGTGATTGATGAACTTACTCAAAACCAGCCTGCAATCCAGAAAATACTTTTGAAGTATCTCAAACATAAGGCTGCTGATAATAGAGTTGTTTCTGCCAACTAATACATACTTGATGTTTGTTCTTAATTTTACATAATACAACACTTCATACACTTCATACACTTCTAATTTGAGCATGCTGACTTCATACAAGAACAAGTATATTTCACCAGGAGACAATTTTTTGTTCTGCTGTAGAATATGTTATGTTAGATATAAACAGTGTTTGGGATTTTGTTAACTGCACTGTAAGATTTTGGAAAAAGAAAAAAAAAAAGAAAAGGAAGGCAAAAAATTAAAGCAAAATTAATAAAAGTTATCCTCAAATTAATTTTACATGTGACTTTTACGTTGATTTCAACTTGTTTTTCACCTTCATTTCAAGTTCAAAATTTGGTCAGGTGTGAGCTTGATAAACCCAAAAACACTTTGCAAATTGAAAAGCTGTCAATTTGATTTCAGAACAATTTCAATATGCTAAGTATGATTTTTAATTGCAAATGCAGAATAAAATGGATCCAGATTCCCTTTTTTGCATTGATGAAACTGGATTCAATTCAAAAACATTCAAATGCTGTTGGGTTCTTTCTGTCCTATTTCATTGTAGCAGCAAGATCAGCAAGCAAAGCTTGGTCATTTGCTCAAAACTGGTTTATAAACTCAGGGGCAGGTCCATCAGCTTGAAGCTGGTCTATCAGCAAAAGCTGGTGCCAGCCAAAGCAGGTAAGCAGCAGAGAGCCATTGCCCCTACAACATCTGTATTAAATAATTGAAATTCACCACTCCAGAATGAACTTGGAAAATGTCTGAACTCTGGTTAAATCCTGAGAATAGCCATGCAGTGCCCTTCATGCTCTGGAGATAAATAGAATAGATAAAATAAATAGAAACAAGTAAGTATAGTCAATAAAGGCAAACACAATGTTTTTCTCTTTTTCCATTTAAGATACCAAATCCTTTTTTTGACAATACCAGCAACAATAACCCTTCTCTTCACATCCAGGCTGCACTCTGTCAATGCCTGCATCTAGAGTCACTTCATTGCCCATTGCCCTAATAGCCTGACTGTGTTCTGTCTGCATGGTGGTAAACTTTTACTGGCAAGCTTATATTCACTGGTCAAGTCATCAGGCAGTCCACTTCATTTCTGGCAATACTGACACCTCCTAGTGCAGGGAATATGCCTCCTAATGAATGACGCACTATGGTAGGATATCCACTAATGCATTCCACAGCATCACTAGATCTGTTTCAAGTGTCATAGAAGGCAGGGGGTGTAAAGAGAAGGTTGGCACTTAACCTTGGGCTGCTGTGAGTCCATTACAGCAGCTCCATGTTTCACTCTCATGGTGAAAGACCTGCAGTGATGCAGAGACACCAGTTGAGCTTGATGCACAACTAACTTTGCAGAGCTGTTTGCATCCTGCAAACAACATGCCATTTTTCAGAACATCTTCAATTTATTAATCCAACCATCATTGTAAGATCTTAAAGAATGATCCTCATCAATACTTTCAGAATCAGCATCAATGTCATTTCTATTGTCATTTGAAGAAACTGCAGAGTTGTGAAGAAACCTGCAAATTTCTTGGCAGTTACTGTCAGTTCTTTGTATATTTGAATCACCTCAAGCAGGTTCCATAGTGCAAACCAATTGTTGCAAAGATCTCTTGAATCTGTAGACAATACAATGGTTAGCTTCATAGCATTATGTAGACGTTTTGCTTTCTGACTTAAAGTCTTAATTGTGTGTCTGCTTTTTTTGTGAACTGATCAACCTTATCCAACAGATCCTCAGCAATATTAGCCATTTTGTAAAGCTGTCTCAAGCCCTTTTTACAAACAGTTCCTTGACTCATTAGGATTTGGATATGATGTGGGGGTTTCCTAGCTGTAGCAGCAGCCATTTAATGGGGAGGCTTTGAATGCAGAATAGTGTTCACCCAGTCTTGCCAGATAAAATCTTTTGCAGACCAGTGTGGGTGAATATGTTTGAGTTCTTCAATCACTTCTGCAATACAGACTTTATTTGGTGCTCCAGAATGGTCAGTGATATCTGCTGGTAGTGTCAAGACTTCACTGTTGAATTTTTCTCAATCTCAAATGAAATGGAATAGATATAAATGAAACATGTTACTCCACCTTGTGTATTCCCTAAATTTTAAAGAATTTGAGGTGTCAGTACAGTTGTTTTATCTTGAATATCTGGCATAAAATACAATGATTATAATGAGTATGTCAACAAGAAGAAAAGCACTAACCATCACCATACAAGTATTTGCTACTTCCACTACACAGTTCCACATACAAGCAAAACTGCTCAATTGTCAGTGGATGATTATCAAAAGTGTATCTTTCTATTTTGACATTGTATACTACTCTTCCTTTGATCCTTGGGAAACACAACATTCCAGATGTGCTGAACTACTTCAGGAACATCATTTTCTTCAAAAATTACAGCCACCATGGCTTGACCAATTTTTTGTTTCTTACAATTCTTGAGCACAGGCTTTATTGTTAGAGTATATGCTCTTTCTATTACAAATTGAAAACTTGGATTATCTCACTTCTGGGTTTTGAAAACTCAGAAATTGGACATTTGGTGCAAAACTCTCAATAATATAAAAACAAAAGGATACTATTAATTCCTTAACAATTGGATTCCATCTTAAGATCCTTATAATATGAGACTGTTTCTGAGGACACCATACAACCTCTGCCGAAAATGTTAAATGTTGTTTTTCCTGATGGCCTCACCTCAAAATTGCAACCTTGTTGGTTGTGGTTCCAGATACACAAAAATCCAGTAATGCTGGTTTATTTGCAACTAGTACATAACTGTTTGTAGAATTACAACAGACAAGGTGGATCAAAGAGCCTACAAGCCATTGAAGAAGGAAAAAAGTTTTCTCAAAACTCATTTTTTCACAAAACTTTCTCCCAGCCATGAAATACAAGATCAAGCTGGCAGCAACAATCAAAACTTATAGAAAGTATTACAGCAATATTACAACGCTCCACATGATTGTGGAAAGTAACACAGTTGAAGTAGTTGGTCAGAATATACTAGCTACATTCTGAAATGATGTTAAGGGCAAAGCTGTGAAAGAGGGTAATAAATATTGCTTAGATACCGATCCAATCATATTAAACAAGATTTGAAAGTGTGTTGAACTTCTGAAGGGAAATAAGAAGTATTCATTTGGTATAGGTATTTTTTTACTTCTACTTTTTTGTTTCATTTATTAAGCATTGATCTATCGTGGAGGGGAGTGTCTCTGGAATCACAGAAACTATTCTGCATTGATTCACTACAAAAGTGGCCGAGGCTGCCATGTTCCAGCTATATATTTACAATTATTCTCAAAATCTTATTTTCACTGCAGATTTTGAAGAATTTAAAAGCCAAGTTATGCAAGCAACAACACCTGCAAAAACATGCCAATCAGGTCTTGAAATTATCTGCTAGTTTTGTGATGCTCATCCAACAGGCAGGCTCAACATTTTATCTGGCAGGAATGGGCCAAAATTATTCAAACAGTGCCTGCACATGAACATGGAGTAGCAATTCAAAAACTTGCTTCTTGCTGTATTCAATTCTATTGAGCTTATGTTGGAAGTTTGTAATATGTATGAGTTGCTGATGATCTTGCTGCTGAGTATCAAAACCAAATTAGTAAATTGAAATGAGGCACTAAAAATGTTCTACAAGACTTTGATATGGTTGACACAGCAACTTGTTTAAACAGGTATATTTTTGAAGGAATCGTGTTGAATTTGCAACCACAAACTCCAAGAAATGACATTATTCTTGGATCAATTCTTGATACTCCTGATGGTGACCATTCTGGCATTTCAGATCAAGGAGTAGATTTTTGAATTTTATTTGGTTTAGCGTGCTTTTTCAAGGGTTTCTTTGCTGTTTCTTGTTTTTGTACTGTTTGGTTGTGTTTGTTTCAGTGATTAAAAAAATAGTTCACTTTATTTCACATTATTGTCAACATTCACTTAAATCCCATAACATCAATTATATTACTTTTATGTGTAAGTTGAGGATAAAACTGGCCTGCTGCAATATATCCACATTTTCTAAAAATTGAACAAAAGTTGTAATCATTGAACTGCTTAAAAGATTTACAAATTGTCATATCCAAATTTTTCTGTAACAGACCCTTGCTTGTAATCATGAGGAAGTTGAGTTTTTAACAGTCCAAAGAAAATTTATACTGGATTGAAGAATGGGCAGCATGTAGGAAGAAAAATTGGAAGTATGCCAGTTGACTGCAAATTTATAATCAGTTGATGGCACTGATGTATTTTAACATCATCTAGAATTAAGATGGAGTTTTTGATCTGGATAGACTTGCATTTTTTTTTATTCTACAGCAAACTTCATGTAGTATAATTCAAACTTGGCTTTTGTGAAAGTTCTCTCAGCTTCAAACATTTAAAGTAAGCCATTGCAGTCAATAAAACAGGGAGGCATTTATACTCACCATGCAACATGAACTTGATTCTTTCAGGGCATAAACTGTGAACTCCATAATATCAGCATCTCACTTGGATTGTGTGCCATTTTAAGTTCTTTCATTTAAGTCCAGCATCATGAATAATTTTCAAACATAACACTTGCTTATTGTTTTGAGTCACCTTTGCCAAAAAGCAAACTCCACTTCATCTAAAAAAGACAAAGGCTGTTCAGCAAAATAATTGACTATGCACGTTTTTTGGGCACTGGAAAGTTCTTATGAATAATACAAGACTGTTTTTGGTTCAAAGTTTCATCTGTATTGAATTGATCAATCCAATAACTGATTGTAGCAACAAATTTTTTGTAGATTTCGGACATGAATGCCATATTTGTGAAATTCTCACATGATGGTTAAGTTTGTTCAAAATACCTTGACTTTATTCAATAATTATCTTTGTAAATATTTATTTATATTTTTGCAAATATTTGTTTATTTATATTTTGTATATAATTTTATTTATTTGTTCATGGTCTGTTTGTTTGGTTCTTTTGATTATTCATATTTTGGTTTTGTTTATTTATTTGTTTTGCTGCCCTTTGGGTTTTGGAGTCTGAATGAGGAGTGAATTTTTAAATAAAGTCAAATATGGTGTTCAAATTTCTGTTCTTTATTTATGACCAAACACTGATATGAATGACACAAGTTGATTTGAGCATTTTGCATAATAAATTATTGATTTTAGTGAAAACAACAAGTCATACACTACCTGATTTTTGTGATAGAAAACGCTGTGATAAATGGAAGTAGTCATGGCAGTTTTCTTGTTCACATTGCCCATGTTTGCTGTGTGATTGCCCACATGCAGCAGTCTGAGTGTATAAAATAACATAGTTGAAGATAGCCTTGAAACCAAAAAATAATTAGGCTTTTGTTGTTTGCTGACTTTAACAAATACTTAAAAAAACTGAATTTATTCCAATAAGGTGCATAAGTTCTACGAAAATGTTGATGTCTTTGAATCAAGCAACTTTGCCTTAACAGCAAGTTCATTTGCTCTACTGAGTAACCTCAGCATGAACAAATTAACAAACAATATCTTACTCCTGAGAACCGAAAAAGAGCACAAATTGATACAAACAACTATTGCTGGACTCATTCAGAAAAATAAAGCAACAATCAGTGGTGAATGGTTATACTTTTCAACTTAAATCCAGCTAAGTGAAGGATTTGCAACATATACAATATGTTGATGGTTTTCTGGAATTGTTTGCAGAATGCATCTTGGGCTTTATCTAAAAAAGATAGAGGGTATGCAGGGAAGTATTCCACTGACCATTGTTTTTGTAATGCAGAAAACTTGTGATCAACAACTTTTTGGGGCCTTTTTGTCAAGGTGGTATCAGATTATTGCTTTATCCATCAGGCAATAGTTTGAGGTGATTTTTGGAAAATCCCTCCAATTCTTTCCATTGACATGCAATATAAATAGCAGTTGTACAGAACATGTGCCCACATGTTTGCACTAGCTTGTGCAGATGTAACTTGAGCTTGGAGTGATTCATTGAACATGGAAAATTGGAGATTATTCTGAAAAAAGGCATTTTCCACATTTGTTGAATTCGAAACACAGAAAAAGGAACAAATGGCCAAAGATGGTGAGCATTACTCGCGTAAATGAGACGGAATATCCAAGATATTCCGTATAGTGTGTGTATGTGTTGGCGTGTATATGTGTATATGTGTGTGTGTGTGTGTGTGTGTCTGTATGCGTGTGGAAGTTGCAAGTGTCTTTCGGAATCTAACCGAAAACAACTTGATTTACCTTAATCTTCAGGGTTTATGACACCAAAGGCGATCGCCAACAGAATCAAAGCGAAAGGATTACAAAAACTGAGATGTAAGTGCTCACTATCGTTACCGCCGTTCAGCTCAACTAACTAACAAACCAGGGTATTGTCAGATGTGTGAAAAACAATGCCGGGACGAAAACGGCTTCAAATGTCATTGCGCCTCTGAGGCTCATCAGCGCCAAATGGCTCTTTTCGCTGAATCCTCGCATAAATACGTGGCTGGTTTTTCGTCTCAGTTTAAGGCTGATTTCATGAAGATTTTATCGCTTAGTCATGGCTCGAAACGCGTACACGCAAACGTTGTCTATCAAGAATATATCGCAAATAAAGACCATGTTCATATGAACTCGACTTGTTGGAATTCGCTGAATGGCTTTATCAGGTAAACCAGGAATAAAAAAGCTTGGGAATACGTTAATGTTTTTGTTTCACTGGTATGCAGAACCATGGCATCTCAAGGACGTCTTATTCTGGAAGAAACAGAGAAGGGTCCGTTCATCACCTGGGTGGACGACAGACCAGAAACTCTTGCGCGGGCACAGGCAATCGCTAACAAAGAAAAAATGGAAAAGAGTGAAGATGAACGTAACACGAAATTACTCAGCGAACAAATTGAACGCGCTAAAACCTCAATCACTGTTGCTGAATCGGAATTTACCGAGCTTAGAAAAGAGCCAGGGGATGAGCCATTGAAGTTAAAGCTTGAATTTAAAACGAAAGGCGGAGGCAGTGGCGGTATTGTTCAAGATAGTGCCAACAACAATGGCTCTACACTTTCAGCTGTTGCTAATGGCAGTCAATTGGATTCGGGGGAGACTCTTAATAAATCAAGTTGGGATGACCAAACACCGTTTGGCATAGCAGACTTGTCGACAGCAGAAGCAACAGCCAAGTCAATTCAAACGAAAAAACCAACGGGTTTTTCTTTTGGTGCATCGTCGTCAATTGCACGATCTGCTCCTGGCTCTGTTCTGAATAAAAAACCGTCGTGGATGAAATCAGACAAAAGTAGTGACAAGTCATCAAACAACAGTGTTGATGCACCTCGTGCAACAACATTTGCAATTGCGCCACCAGTCAAGAAGCTATCTGCAATGCAGCAGATTCTCGAAGACGAAAAAAGAAAGAGAGAGTGGAGAGATGGTGGGAGTGGCCATGTTTCCAAAAGAATCAAGTAGTGTTTTGTGAATTCTTTTTTATATTTAAACTTAAATAAACGACATGTGAAAGATTTGAACTCAAGCCGCATTATCGGAGACTTGCTTGAAGTATTCCTGCAGACTCTTTTGAGATTCCTTCCGAGCATTTAATGAATGATATCTGCAACATAATGGATATACGCCTTCTGGGTCATGTTGTGAACCTATAGCCGTTGTTTCTTGAACATCGTCTTCTTGCGCTGCTTTGAGCGCCGCCTTGTTTAGCGCCGCGACTGAGGTATCAGAATCGGCGTCAGGTGGAAATTCGGTTGGAACAACCACAGCAGGAATGATAACGACACTTTTAGCAATAGTCATGATTTGTGTGCAATATTCAGTAAAGGTGAAATGTCATCCATTTTATATTGCTTCCGACGAGAAAAAATTTTTTGTCGTTTCGTTTCATTTTTTTCGACATGTTTGATAACGGATACGGAACCGCTGCGTGTTGCGATTGCGATAACGATTTGGGTTTTTTACTCTTCAACAATCGGCTTCGAATAATCAAAATATCGAATAATAAT
>JADGJH010001056.1:0-12250 GCA_027596945.1 Physocladia obscura
AAACAAGATAGTCTACATATTCTTTTGAAGCAACTGTTCATAGGTATATGAGTGTCTTAAGTTTTGAAACGCTTCTCTCAATGTTATTCGAGGCTGTTGGGCTATAAAGAAACAAATGAATTTGCAGAAATTGAACAAACTAAACTTACACGCTGTTTCAAAAAAAATTTTGAGTTCAACTTTAATTTTTGGTTTTGTGGCTGTAATTACTGAACCACCGCGAGATGGTGTCACAAATTTATTTGCAGAAGTAGGCACTTTGAAACGTTTTTGTTTAAATGACCCAACTGTTGGTGTTTTCGGATTTGGAGTATTCGCAGCTGAAAATGTATTTGAAGATCCAATCAGAGTTACGATATGAAGATTTTTAAACGATTTCCCTATAGACGCATCTGTTGTGCTGCTAGTAGCCACGCTATTGACAAGTGGTGTTTTGAAAGGAGTTCGAAATTTTTTTAAAGTCGGTGTCCCTGGTGCAATGTTTTTGCGCGTCACGGGGGTTGAAATAGGTGACTCAAAACTTTGTATCAGAAACTCTGCTCGTTTCTTTTGATCCAACGTAACTGGTGTAAGCTTATTTCCAATATCGTTTAAGAATCCGTTCAATGTCAAGGGTTGTTCGGAATCAATTTGAGAGATTTCAGATTCGTCAATATTCAACTCCGCTGAAACAGGTGTGTCTAAGCTTTCTGCTAAATTCTGAAATATTAATTTTGCTCGTTTTTTTTGATCTTCAGTAGGCTTCGCAAGCAATCTTCCAGTGCCAGTTGAAAAACCAACTTTCACTGGTGTGGATTTACTAAAAAAAATATCATTTTCATCAAATTGAACTGGAGCAAGTAAAATTCCTTGGTTGGATTCATTCAAAAGTGCATTTGCAAAATTTTGCTGCTGTTCTGTCACTTGTGGCAATTTCTTTCCCATTCCAGAAGAGAATCCAGCCAATTTTGGTGTTTCTTCAACGACGTATTCAGAAATATTCGGTGCTTGGATTTTTTTGAAAGTGCATTCCAAATTTTCAAAACTTTCATTCGGAACAGCTGATTCACAGTCGCTTGTTTTATCTTCAGCACCAAAAAGTATCGCAAGTTGTCTTTGATCATGAGCAGACTTTGCATGCGGTCGTCCAGTGCCAGTTGTGAACCTAGCTACTGATAGTGTAGTTTTGCTGGAGAAGAAATTATTTTTGTCAAATTGAACTTGAACAGGCGGAATTTCTTTGTTGGATTCATTTAAGAGCGCATTTGCAAAACTTCGCTGCTGTTCCGTCACTTCTGGCAATTTCCTGCCTGTTCCAGAAGAGAATCCGGTCAGTTTCAGTCCTGCTTCACTTTCACGCCCAAAAACGCTTGGTTTAAAGTCGCTTTCAAAATTTTCAAAATATTTGGTGGGAACTGCTGATTCACAATCATTGGTTTTCTTGTATGTGTCAAAAAGCATCGTCTCTGCAGCTATTTTTTGGTCTGCAAGCTTGTGTCCCGAAGCCGTCGAAAAAACTTCCTTTTTTTGTGAAAATTCATTCAATTCACTTGCAAGAAAATCTTCATTTTCAAATAGCATTTGATCTCCAGAGAATTTAATTTCCTGATCCAATTTATTGAACAGCGTGTTTTTAGAATTTTGCGGTTTTTTTAATGGCTTGGCTAAATTGCCTGCACCGGTAGAAAATCTAGCAAATTTTGGTATTTTCGTCTCAATAAAATTCCTATGTTGAGTATCTATCGCTGCATTTTCGATTTCATCATGCCTTTCAATATCACGGTTCAAGTTTGGTAAAATAGTCTGAAATTTCTGGCCTGTTTCAGGCAATCCACTGGCATTCGCATTCATAAATTCTCTTGAATTTTCTGAATTAAAAACCGCTGAGTTTGTAAAATTGTCATCTGAAAAAATGGCGTGAAAGTTTTCAGATATAACTCCGGTATTGCAAACTTCTATATTTGCTTTAAAATCGGAATTATTTCGTACAGGACTCCAAGAAACTGCTGTTATTTCTCTATTCAAAGACTTGTCAACAAACAAAGATTCTTCGTTTAAAATGCCATTGCTATTGAAATCAACGGAAGTTTTTAAATCAATTGAAAATTAAAAATAAAAGGTTGAATCTGTTGAATCTAACAAACCTAAAATTATCGCAATTTGTAGAAAGCTGTGAGATTGCAGCAAAATCGGCCAAACTCTTCGCAAATTTATAAGGTCTCACTTTTTCGGTGAAAATGTCTGCATTCATTTTTGGATTTGATTTAGCAGACTGTATAGAATTTAGTAAATTCTTTCCAAATTCCAATCCGCTTTTTGAAATCTTGAGTGTTTTATTACTGGCAGTTTTGAAACCGACTGCACACGCTTGTTGCCGGATACTATCTTGACTTTCAGAATGTTTTTTGTCGATTTCATTTTGCTCTGCTTGAGTTATAAAATCTGTAGTAAAATGGTAAATACGGTTCAGTGCCGTAACAGATATAAATACCTCCAGAAGAAAGAGACATTCCGTCATCATCATTGAGATACGCTCTGATTAAACTCGCTCGTGAATTTGTAGATTTTTCAATAAATGGATTATCCAATTGTCCCAAATTCTCAATCGATTCAAAATAAACACAAGCAGTTTGATCATTGTCAAATAAATTTGAATTGTCGTTAGCAATCACGTTCAATATTCCATTTTTGTAAACTTGGCTATACTCTTTCTCATTGTCCATGTCGTCTGAGCTGAGAAAGGTTTCTTTTGAAAAAGAATCAGTATTGAAATATGAACCATTAACTTTTTCGGCTTCCGGTGTATTATTATTGTTTACTGGCTTCCTAGATCGTTTATAATTGCTCACATCGTTAAATTTCGAAAGATTTTCACGTTCAAATAATTTTGAAGTGATTGCAGATTTTTCCAAAGCGAAAGTTCGATTATACGACCTTTTGAAGCCACTTGAATGATCGATAATTTTTCCAGACATTGGTGGTGTTTTATCCCAACCCATTTTGAAAGCAATAGTATCTTCAATTCGAAACGGAGTTGTACTATTTATTTTGAGAGTGGAATTCAGAACGGTTTCAATTGGAGCAAATGCATGAACTGTCTGTCGTTGTCGCAAACTAGCCTTCGGTAGAATCAGAGGCTTTTTCGAATAGCGATTTCGAATTATTGGTGTTGGCGGTCCAGTCGAGCCAAACGGCAAAGTTGAATTTGTGTAATGTGATTTCGGTGGAGCGTCTAATGTGAGGAAATCGGAAACAGACGCTGGACGCAACGGTTGTTGAGCGGGTAAAAATATTGCAGAGGTAGAATTGCAGATTCCAGCAGGAGTGCTTGAGGCTGCAGCAATATCTGTAAGTGCGGCGTTCTGTGACAATGATGCTGATGTTGGCGCTAATTTTGAGAATTGGCGCGCGGTATTTTCGGTATCGATAATCTTTTGCAGTTGTGTATTAGTCCAGTCGTCCATTTGCAAACTTGAGCTCATATAGTCCGAAGCGGAATCACCGTTTAAGTTCAAGTTGTAACCATTATTTTCTTGCATTCTGTGAGGCCTGTTCTTAACTATATACTGCAGAAGAGTTAAAAACAATAATGCTCGGTGTTTTCCTCTTTTCTTACTTCTTTTGCAGTCCGTCCAACGATCGTTTTCTGTGTTTTTTCAATATTTTTTGAAGACCTTTCCAAAACAACCGATAAACAACACAACATCCAAAATCATAAAGCAACTAGAATCTTATTTAATAAATGATAACAAAAAAAGTGAAAAAAAAATATTAGTACAGTTCTGCATAAACATTAAATTTATACTAAATTGCAAGCAAACAACTATAGGACTATCTTTTTGACTTTTGCAGTGAGTTTTGTATCCAGGACAGAATCAAAATGTTGAGCACTTCAGACAAATAAACCATATTGTGCTACACTGTCAAGTTTTCAAACAGGGAAGCTTTTCAATGACACCATTGCAATGAATCATGACCCTTTGTGCATTCTCCTTGTTCATTCATGTTTCCTTCATGGCTTCATTATGCTCATTTGTAGTTCTACACTTTGCAATCTGTGCATCAACTGCTGTTTGCTGTTGGGATTGCAGTTCAGAGAAGCTATATACCTTGTCTTTCTGAACATATGATACAGGTTTTATGGATATTTCTTATGATTTTGAGCTTGAAGATTCCAGCAGGTTGATGATTGCTTTTGTGGCAGTGTCGGTTCCGCCAATTTTACTTGATTATGCATTGATATTGAGCATTGAATTTTGCATTTTTGATGTATTCAGCATATTGCAATGGTATTTCCATTGGAGGCATTGATTTCATTTACTGTCTTGTCTGGCATTTGATGCATTTTTGAACCTTAAAATGTCTAAAGATAGTATTATCATATTAACCCAGTTTCATGATGTAGTTTCAGTGCTCAACCATATGGCATATTGTTGAAATTGCATGACAAGGGACAAAAGTCTGAAATAATTTGCTGCAAAATATAATCAATCAATTAATTCTCTGTGTACAATAAATTAGAATTGAATACATAACTTTAATTGTCAAATTTTTCATGAAGAAAGAAACCACAAAAAAGGCTATAAAGAGGGCTCTAGATTTTTTTTGTAGTGTTGAATCTTAACAAATAAAACTCTCTCTCAACTCTCAAATTTAAAGTCTATTATCAATTTCTGATAAATCTACTTCAGCAGTCCCAGGGATAAGTGCCAGCCTTTTCTTTACACCCCTTCCATCCCTTGTCTTCCATGGCACTTGGGGCAGATTAAGTGATGCTGCGGAAGGAGTTAATGGATATCCTTCAGTAGCACACTGTCTCCTGGACAGGATATTCATGAAAATTAGAAGGCAGCTGTTGAATCCTGCAGAGGCAAATTTGCTTGAACTTGTTGAATTGGCATAATAACATATAATTTAGTTTTAGAATCTTATTATTTATTTCCAAGAATAGAACTACTTTAAATGCCTCAAAATAAACTTTTATACCTCAATTTTTATCCCTCAATATTGATCAAAAATCAATTTCTTAGCAAAAGAAATTATTCAAATGTGAAAGACAAAGTTCTAAGTTCAAGAAAAGAATTGGTTGAACAGTTAAAGAGACTGATGAAGAATTGATTTGATGTGAAAAATCTGGAAGAAGCAAAACACATAATTGGAGCTCAAAATGAAAATGTGAAACATAGAAATTATTGGAAACCAGTTTTCAATTGCAATGAAAACAACACTGACACAAAAATGTATCAAATCCACTTTTGAATAAAGAATAAAAATACTGAGTACAGAACTGATATTATGAGCATGACATATTCCACTTTGGCATTTCTAACAGAATTTGCTTTAGAAATGTATTTGATAAAAGAAATTCAAAACTTAAATGGACATGCAGCTGCCAGCTATGCAATGGAGAAAGAGAGAAGATACAGAAGTGGATATGTAGTTTTCTGAGCAAATGCAATAGTTTCATGGTATAGCTAAAAAGGAATAGCACAATCATCTACAGAAGCAAAATATCATACATTTGCAGAAGCAATTAAGGAAGCATTATGGATTTAACAAGCCTTAGATGAAGCACAAAATAATTTGTGAGCAATTGCACTGGCAACAAACCCAGTGCATTATAAGATGATGAAGTATGTAGAGGTTAAAGGAAGCTTTATTTGGGATCATCTAAAGAAGAAATGCATTGAATTGATTACAGTTGGAACTGAAAATATGCAGACAGATGTGATGACAAAAGCATTGCCATGAAAATTGGGTTAATGTGATTGGAATGAAATCATTAGCTGATGTACAGTTGAAAAGTTCAATTACAGCTTTCTCAAATTGAGAAACCCACTATACATCTTTATCCAAAGATTGCTTCCAATACATTTTGAAAACATTCTGTGCTTCATCCAAGAAGGACAGTAGCCATGCTTTGAAGTATTATACTATCCATTCCTTGTGTGTGACAGTGAATTTTTGAAGAACAGTTGTTTGCTTGTGAGAAACACCTCCAGCCTAATCCAGTTTTGAATAAATTCAAGGCACCTCAAATAGATTTTAGCAATTTTTGAGACTTGTTTGCAGTGGACAAAATAGTTAAATAAAGCATGAATTTTTGTGTTTTCATGCGTATGCGTGTCAGAAATAACAAGCTGTAAGTCAACAGGCATGTTCATGAGGTTGCCGACTGTGTGTGGGGGTTGATTTTGAGTTGAATAAACAATATTTACTTATTTTGTAGCAGTTATTCTTGTGTTGGTGACAGATCTCAGCTGGAATCTATGCAGTGCTATTTTTTTGAAATCAGCAGGCAAAAATTCGTTACAAAAGCAGCAACATTGCATGTCGGAAGTAAACTTGGAAGGCTTTTTCTCCCATATTTTTCATTTCCCACAAAACTCACAATATTATTGAATTACTTTTTTTTCTACCACTCTGCATTTTACAAATTCTTCAATTGCAATCACCCCCTTCATCATATCTAATACTGTTTTTCATTAAGCTTGCGTCGGTTCACCAATTCCCTTCACTTCTCAAATCAAAGCAAGAATTAAACAATCACCTGCTGAGCTTTTTTAATAACTTCCATTTTCTCAATCATTCCCAAATGTTTTTATTGAAAGAACCGCTTGGGTACTGGCATAGAAGTTGTGGAAGTTGCGGAAGCTGCTGAATTATTTGATGGAGCTGGTTGTGGAACAGGAAGATCGAGCTGCGGAGCGACGGGCTTAAACTGATCGGATGACAGCCTTCCTAACATTGCTCCAACTCCTTCCATAATTCCCAAAATTATTCCACCAAACGCAGCTGATATTGCCATCGCTTGAGGTCCGGATCGGGCAGCAAGAATACCCCCCGTTGCGGCACCAGCCTAAAAAAGTTTATTTCAATGTGTCAGCATATATTCCCACGAGAATATTCAAAATAAATAAGGCTGTGTCCGAGATAAGAATTGTGCATACCATAATAGCGTTCCATGAATCTTCTTTTCCTCTAATGGCAACTAACGTACAGTCACCAGCATTGAATAGACCTGACCATACTGCAAATCCACCTCCAACAACAGGCGCTCGTGACTTGACTGAAGCAATCGTTCCCACAAATCGATCGCCTCTGTTTTTCGTTTTTTATTTTGTTTTTTTCGATATTGGTGTTTCGGAAAAAAGCAAGGCATCGTCAGGAAACTGAACTGGTTTTAGATTGATGCGAACCTTGGTGAGTTTCTGTATCCTTTGAAGCCGTGCCAAACGGATCCGCCAATCGCTCCCATTGCAAACGCAGCACCCATATCGTAGACAATAATCCATGGACATGGGTCTCTCGAGGTGTCTGAAATATCGTGTCGGCCGCCTCCCTGTATGTTTCGGAAAACACATTGGTGTTCAACTGGATTCAGTTTTTAATGTGGACTGAACGATAATTACCATTTGAGTTTGTTTTCCAAAAAAAAAAGCAAAATCACTCTTTTCAAACCAACACCACCAAGAATTTGAATATCGTTGTTCAAACTTTTCCTAATTAAAATCCATATTTACTGAAAGTTGTAGCCTTATTTTGTCTCCGGTCAGCATACGATTCTTTGAGCTCTTGTTCACGGGCTGTCAAACAGTTTTAGGGTTGGTAATTTATTGTAAAAAATGGTGCATGGTTACCTTTAGCCTCAAAAGCCAATGCCATAATATTATGCTTTGTTTTCGCAAGTTTGCTTGGCTTGAGATGCTCAAAAGCCTTAGCGTCTACCTTCTCCTTTGACAAATTTCGAATATTTTGTTGACGCACTTGTTCCCCCCCAAGCTGATCCTCATGATTAAGATCAAAAATTTCAACAGCTGTGCCACTTCGGTGGCCAAGTTTATGCAAAGCAGTGTCATCGAGTTGTATGTTCGCATAACGAGTTATCTCCGTTTCGTCTGATTGGTGATCAGAAAAAGAATTCGCAGAGTCAGCTTCAGGATTATATATGTAAGAAGTTGATGCAGATGCGGAGTATAAATACGACGAAGACGCAGATGGCAAGGATATTTGTCGTTTGTTATTTGGTACAGTCTCATGAAATTCGTCGGCGTATGAGATTGACGGCTTGAAGCGTGCGGAAATTGGAGGAATTGGAACAGATATGAAAGCTGGGATGTCTGTTGGAAATTTTCGAAATAATTAATAAAAAAATTAAACCAAATTGAAACGAACCAAGAGTAAAGAAGCTTTCGCTGTCATTCTTTTCTTGCTCCTCTTCTTTTTCTGAAGTGCGAAGTTTTTTCGGAGTGTGTTCATTCGATTGTCTTGTTTCGGGTGCGGCAGAGGTGGAGAGTCTTTTCCGAATATTCTGCGGAACTAATGTTGTGCTGCTCACAGCGGAGGAATCGGATACAGCTGTTAGCGATACCTTCGGTTTCGGTAGAAAACTAAACAGGCCGGCACCTCGGGGCCGAGGCTGCTGAGCAACCGTTGGTTCGTCATCCGAAAGCTCTTCCGGCAGATTCAAAACGATTGTCGTATGTTTTTTTTGTTTCTTAACAGGTTTTTCGGTAACTACAGCAGAAATGCTTGAGGGAGCCGGTAACGACGTCAACAAGTTGTGCTGGCTTTGTGTTTCGCTGAAACTTGATTTTGGTTTGATTGGTGGTGAAATATCGACCTTGTTGCTAGCTCCGCTGCCGCTGACATCGTCGTTGTCATCGTCACTATTATAGTTGCATATAAAGTTCTGTCGAAGCTGACGTTAATATAAGAGCAATTAATGTCATGCTTTGTTTACCATTGAGTGATGTTTCCAATCAGACCTGCTTTTTTCGTAGTTTTTTGTTTCGAATTTGACAAATAACATGAGTCTCAAGGCAGCTTTGCGCAGTTTTTTGCTTGTTGTGGCCGGAATCGCGTTGTCCGAAAGCGTTCGAATGATTATTCGGAAAATGGACAATACTCCAGAGATATGGGACAATGTGGATCTCGGATCACCAAAGAAGCTAAATCCGGCATGGAAAACTGAAAAGCGAGACAAAAAAAACAAGGGCAAGAAACTGTCCCAAGAACAATCGGATACGCAACCAGATAATCGTGATACTTTCAACTTCAAACCGGAAAGTGAATTTAATAATCACAAACATTGCCGTCAACGAATTCACGCTGAACGCGCTGGTCGTATTGCTGCTGAACGTTTAATTCGCGAAAACGTTGTCAAAATTATCTCAGATTCCAATGTCGGCTTTCCATCGCTTGTAATTGGGCATGTCGAATCCGCGTTCGTTTCCAAAAGAGGTACGCCGCGTCAGGGCCTTCTAGTTGGCTCAAGTCGTGGCTTTCTGCAGTTTTCTTCTGATCTTCCTGTCGAATCATTCAGTGGACTTGAAGATTACTCGCACTTAATTGTTTTGTTCATATTCCACGACAACACGAATTTGCCAAAATTATTGCTTCGCTCGGCCGCTTCGTCTTCTGAAATTCCGAACTCTGATCCTCTGTCAACGCGTTCATCCACTCTTGCAACATCAAAGTTCAACGCAAAAGTTCCCTTGTTTGCAGCGAAAGTTTTTCCTCCGTTGCTCAAGGGTGAAAATACTGGAGTTTTTGCCACTCGATCCCCACATCATCCGAATCCTTTTGGCCAAAGTCTTGTACGCATTGAAGCAATTGACGCGAAAAATCGTCGTATTCTTATTTCTGGTTTAGATATGGTGGTTATTCGATTTGATTTGATTTTTTTAATTGTAAAAGCAGATTGAAGGAACTCCGATTCTGGATATCAAGCCATGGAATCCAGCAGATTGCCCAGTTTGTTTGCATGCTATAGTGTGTCATGGGAAAAAAGTTTGTGAGCCGTGGGACAATTCATCTGATAGCCTATGCCAACAAGCATCAAATGAATTTGATAAAATTGCCAAAGCTTCATTTTCATCAGGAACAGCAAACCCATGTGCTGGATCATTTGCAACACGCGTACCAGGATGGGTTGAAGCAGGAATCTCAGACCCATACGAATTACCAGTTGAGTATGAGTCGAGTGCTGTCGGAACGCTCACGGAACTTGTGAATGCAGGAAAGCTAAAATTCTATGCACCAGGTGAAACTGAAAGCGTAAAAGCGGCTCTTCGTGCGATTTTGTCCCTTGATATCCGGAGTTTTCATCAGGGTCGGGGTAAAAGAGGAAAAAGTCCAAAAAGTGCTCGTGATGTTGCTGAGGACACAGCAAAAAGAAATGAACATGGGCAAAATTACGAAGTTAATTATGACACTTTAAATGTGCTTTTTACTGTTAAACAACAAGGAGAGGATGATGATCCATTTGTTTTGGTTAAAACTGTTCAGCTAAGCGAACCATTATAAAATACAAAAATATTTCAAATTCTTTGAAAATTGAAAACAAGAAAAGTACACAGTTGCACATCCCTCAAATGAATTATCTGCAAGACAATGATTCAGATAAGATTGAATCCAAATCAGATAGTAGGAGAATGAGATCAAAAGCATTTTTTTGTGCATTGATGCTTTCTTTCTTTTCCTTATTTCTTGTTTGGCAGTGATTCATTGAACTTGTTTAAATGTTGCATAAATTAATTTTCTTCTTTTCTTTGTCTAATTCAAGTTTGCACTAAAGATATTAAATTTCTTGTTCAAATCTTGTGGTTTGTCTGAATTAAAACTTTTAATTTTCTTTTATCTTTTCTATGCTCTAGTCTTATGCTGAAGACTTGTAATTTTCCTTTTAAAATTTCTGCTTTAAAGTTTCTCAGTGTTCAATTACAATTTTCTGTCGGAGCACTGGTTGTAATTGTTTGACTCCAATTATGTTGCACGGATTTTCTGTGATTCACAAAATGATTCTTGAAGTTTTTTTTCAAACTTCAATCTGGTCTGTTTAAAATTCGAGAATCATAGTATTTCATGAATTGCAGCAAAGTAATTCTGACAAATCACAAAATTTGATTTGTGTCCTAAATCATGTAAAATCGCAAAGAAATCTGTGGCCACTTGAATATTCAATAATTTCTGCTTCTGAGAATAAATTTCCATTATTTTCTCATTATAACATTGGCCAGTAGATTTAATCCCAACTGAATTGAATGAAATTTGACAGCTCTGACATCTAAATTTTAATTTCGGACATTTGCTGGTCATTCAATCTGATTAAAATCATCCTATATATATTATGATATAATATATAACAATAATTATAATACTAATACTAATATATAAATTTGAACTCAGTATTTCAGTATACAACTCTGTGATTCCTGTAAAAGATTATTCCTTTTCCTCAGCTTTGAATAATTCAGCAATGTATTAAGGTATTTAAATTCGCGAAATTTCGAAATTTTCGAATTTTACTTCTAATATTGGTGCTAATACTAATTATAGTGGAAGATCTCAAAATTTGATCCCCAGATTTTGTCCTGCTGTTGTCTCTGTTAATTGGAGAAAATGCCCAAGAAAACATTCAAAAACATGTGGGTATTTTTTTTAACTGCATTACCTGATCTTTCAGAAGGTCAAAATTTATCTGAAGAGGTTTTGAGTATGTCAAAAGTCTACTCTGCTGAGATGCTACTTGTTTACCAGGAAGAAACCTTACAAGAAACTAATACCAAAAAAAAAGAGAAAGAAGAAAAATGTGAAGCTGTTAAAAAGACAAAATTGGAGAAGGAGAACAGTATATTGATCAAAAACGGTCTAAATCAATGCCACAGAAATAACAGTTTGATCAGATACACAAACTTTGGCAATCTGGAAAGAAATGGTTTTCTTGCCCAAAATGCATGAACTTTCATCTTTGTGAAAAGTGTAAGAAACAATGGAAAGAGCATGGTGGTGATAATGTTAATGGCTGTAAAGGGTGAGGACAAAAAAAAAATTTTTTGCTGATTAATTTCAACCACCTTTATCATTTTCATCATCAATAAAATGCAAATTGAAAATTATGATATTTATTCATTTTTAAATGACTGATTAGATGGCTACATGCTTGTTGAAAATAAACAAAATTTTTTGGTTTGTTTTTGGATATTTGGTTTGTTTTTAAACACAAACTCATTGAATGTACAGAAAACAAAAACCAGTCAACACCACAGGAGAGTGCCAATTTTTTGCTACCTTGCTGCTTCTGGTAAGTCTTTTATAGCCCTTTGTTAAATATAATGAAATTACATTTAGATATACAAACTGAATGCACAATATTAAATGTTAAATGAAATAGTTGATATTTTATTGGTGTGATTGGAAGAAAATTGTTTATTTGACAGGCACATGATCAAGTAATTGTGCAACAGAAATGGAGGAATTTTAACTTCCA